>CAWVQA010000004.1:30000-32500 GCA_963932145.1 Acanthosepion lycidas | reverse complement strand
TTATTTATTTATATATATATATATATATATATATATATATATATATATATAAAACAGTTGAAACCTAAACTGAACAAAATAAACTGTGAAAACTCCACAAATACACGTAAATGCCTATAATTGATAACAGAAGCCATTGGTTTATAACAATGTCTTCCCAAACATAACACTACTCATTTTCACTCTCACATAGTGTGTGCAGTGTCATGGGCTGCGGTGCGACTTTCACTTCCAGTGTTTTATATATATATGATTGTATGTATACACACACACACACATATATATATATATATATATATATATATATATATATGATTATATGTATACACACAGATATATATATGATTATATGTATACACACAGATATATATATATAATTATATGTATACACACAGATATATATATGATTATATGCATACACACAGATATATATATGATTATATGCATACACACACACATATATATATGATTATATGTATACACACACACACACACACACACATATATATATATACACACACACACATATATATATATACATATACACACACACACACACACACACATATATATATATATATATATATATATATATATATATATATATATATATATACACATATATATATATATATATATATATACACACACACACACACATATATTTCCATATCAGTTAAACAGTATCTTCGTGGCCCCCCCAATGGAGATATTAACCGAAAATGGCACCACATTCACCAATGAGCAGTTCACAAAATTTGCGGATAGCTGGGGAGTGCACCTACGCTTCCGGTGCGCCCACGTACCAAGTGGAAATGGGATCATCGAGCGGAACCACAGGACCATCAAGACCATAGCAGCCAGGATGGGCTGCGCGGTTTCTTAGGCGGTCTACTGTTACAATGTGACCCGGAAGGATGATGTCTCACCATCTACGGCACCAGCCGACACATTGCATAGGTGCCACGTCAGAGTGAAGGGCATAGAGACCAACCCGCTGCCTGAACTGAAAGTAACTGGAGAGAGGCTGAAGAAAGGAGATGTCGTCTGGATTAAAAACCCACGCAGCAAGTGCATGAGGAAATACGGAACCGCACGCGTCACTGTGGTGATCAGCCGACAGGCGGTGCGGGTCAACGTTGTGCCCCATCATGTTAAGGACCTGCGGCCAGCGACGCAGTTGCAACCACCGCTGGACGACGAGAGGCAATCGGAATCTGAGACCAGTGATGCATCACTCTGGTTTACGCCAGCTCCATCAGGCAGTGACTCAGATATCAGTAGATATCAAGAGATGATGTATTTTTCGGCCCTCAGACTGCGGACGGGAGCACAGACAACGATGAGGCTAGCAGCGTCCCTCTTCGATGAAGCACACGCCTAAAGCGATTGCTGCCTCCCTGTGATCATGACATTAGCGGGGAAGTGGGGAAAATAGAAATTGCTTACATCCTAAACGACCTCACGTCTGTCTGGCCAGTGGGTTGAGAAAAGAAAGAAAAGGTCCAAGATGGGGTGCGTGACTTTTTAATATTCACGGTATCATGAATTCTCGCAAGGTCGCGTTACACACATGTTTATGAGGTGTGTCTGGGCTCCATAACAGCAGGGCGCTTCGAGAAATTGGGAGAAGTGTTTACGCTCGTGTTCGGTATGCTTTACTTTGCATTGTGTGAGACATTTTCCTACGGAAAGAGCTGCGTACCTTGCACTCCATATCGAATTTGACTGCCTTCCTACATGATTATATATATATAAACGTATACACATATCTACACAGGATTATATATATATACAGATATACACAGATATATATATATGATTATATATATATACAGGTATACACACACACACACACACACACATATATATATATATATATATATATATATATATATATATATAATGATTATATACACACATATATATATGCACACACACACACATACATATATATATGCATTATATATATATATGCATTATGATTATATATATATATATATATATATATATATCATTATATGCCTACACACAGACACATATATATACACATATATATATATATCATTATGTACACACAGACACATATATATACACATATATATATATCATTATATACACACACACATATATATACACATCATTATATACACACACATACATATACATATATATATATCATTATATACACACACATACATATACATATATATATATCATTATATACACACACATACATATACATATATATATATCATTATATACACACACAGACACATATTTATACACATATATATATATATATCATTATATACACACACAGACACATATTTATACACATATATATATATCATTATATACACACACATATATATATACACATATATATATATAATTATATACACACACACAGACATATATATACACATATATATATATATCATTATATACACACACACACATATATATACACATACATATATATATATATATATACACA
>CAWVQA010000004.1:5000-22500 GCA_963932145.1 Acanthosepion lycidas | reverse complement strand
GTCAGATCAATTACATTCACTTACGTGCTAATACCCTTGGCAAAGGTGTGAATCCTCTTCTCCCTCCAGCTATTGGTAAATAGCAGGACAGACTGGGTTCTATAGCCTTGGATGGCAACTGGTCTAGGAGAGGGACAACTGTGGAGGGTCGTTTGGGGACCTGTGGCACGTAGTTCACCAATTCTTTGTATTCGGCCCTTCGAAAAGTGTGGATGATTCTTCACAAAATCTTCACCACTATAATCAGATTTCACGTGCTGGCGTCAGGCTGTCAGTTTCCTAGAAACTGATCTGCCTGACCCTCATACGTCAAATTCAATGCGAGTCGTGAGTGTGTATGTATGTATATATATATATATATATATATATATATATATATACTAATAATAATCCACATTTGGATAAAACCTTGGATAGCTCAAATTGTAGATATGTCAAAACAAATCGGTACCCAAGGAAAAAATTGGAAATAAAAAAGAACTAAAACCATCCAAACAGGGCAAAACAAATCATCCAGTGCCTTAAATCTTTAGTCCAAAGAAAAAAACCCAAACAAGTAGTAAGACTAAAATTTAGAGTGCTCAATACGCTAAGTAGAGTGGGAATAATTAAAATAAATCCTAAAGAGCCGGGAAAACCTACCTAGGTTTCAACTTACCCTGAAAGTCCATTTAGGTGAAACATAGGTAGTTAGGATTTATTTTAGTTATATAATTGTTAATGTGTGTGTGTGAAAACAGCACCACCCTTTCAAAGTATGCATGGGACATAAAAGCTAAAGTTAAAAAAGAGAAAACTATTTGTAAAAACATCAAATAGGCTCAATTACATGTCATTTATTTTAGAAGTAAAATTAACAATAATACTGTTCCTGCCTTGGGTAAGACAATAAACTACGTCCTGCAGCAAGCCCTCTGATCAGGAGGTTTTGAGGAGTGTGGAACCACCTTTTTAACTGCTGGTGTTCCCAGGTCCACCCTGACCTAGGGTGGTAGCATCTGTTAGGGTCTCAGCTATGGACAAATAGTTAACACCCAAATTTGTATAAAAATATGTTTTAATACCAGAAATACTTTGTAATAAAAAAATTATTACAAGCAATAATTTCTGAAGGAAAAATTATTATCAGCAATACTTTAAAAGAAAAATACCAGCAATACAAACAGTTATACATTCTTTGAAAAAAAAATATGACCAGCTATAGATTTCTTCAAGGAAAAACATTCCCAGAAAAAGATTTTTGAAGAAAAACATATTACCAGCAATAAAAATTTTGTTGGCATTAAATAACCCATTGAGGTGTTGATATGCTGTAAAACAAAACAAAACGATCCAAACCAAACCAATAATACTGTTTAAGGGACAGAAAAAAATAATTAAATAAAAAGAGCAAATTAATGGCAGTGATGCAGACAGACACAAATGTACTTTATGATTTAAACTTGGCTGAAAAAGGAAACAAAAATGTTAAAGATACTATAAATGAACACCTAACAATGTAACTGAAAGTTGAGAATTTTTTTTTTGTTTTACAAACATGGGACTAAGCAATCAGATATTACACTTTGATCCTAGATCAATAACTAGGGCTTGAAGAAAAGTCAAACTTGAGAAACACTGGCTGCTCAGTCAATGAATGCCAAATGTTTCCTTTTAAAGAAACAGCTAATATTAACATTGCCATTAGAGAGGAGGAGAAGAGATACTACACTTTGATCCAAGCTCAGTGCCCAGAGGTTGATAAAAATTGGAACTTGAGCAGCACAAGTTGTTTGTCTAATGAATGCCGAATGTTACCTTTTAAAAAAACGGCTAATATTAACATTACCATTAGAGAGGAGGAGAACAGATACTACACTTTGATCCAAGCTCAGTGCCCAGAGGTTGATAAAAATTGGAACTTGAGCAGCACATGTTGTTTGTCTAATGAATGCCAAATGTTTCCTTTTAAAGAAACAGCTAATATTAACATTAATATTAGAGATTAGGGGAACAGATATTAAACATTGATCCCAGATTAATGACCAGGGCTTGAAGAAAATTAAAACTAGAGTAGAACTGGCTGTTCAGTCAATGTATACCAAATGTTTCCTTTTAAAAAAACAGCTTATATTACCATTAGAGTTGAGGAGAAGAGATTGTATTTATTTGCCATCCCATGCTGGATGAGTCTGCAAAAATAAAACTTAAGTATCTGATTTGTGAGTTTTAAATCGATTTTAATTTTTTTTATATTTTATTAAGTCATGGTTTCTACATATATCTACACAAGTTTGGCTAAAGGCCAACAGGTGTTCTTTGTTAATGTCTTTTAATGTATTTTTTTCTATATTACAGATCATTTTTCTGGTTTATGTTTTGATAATGGCTTACGAAAGCTGAATGTACTCAGACATTGGACAGTTTGTATTTAAACATGTATTCAAAGCCATAAAAATGACCTGAAAAAGTAAAAAGTAGAAAAATAAATTACAAATCCTTAAAAAAGAACACTTGTGTACTGTCAACAGAAGCAAAATAGATAGCACATGTAACTTGAAGAGAAAATAATAGCATAATGAAGATGTTCAGATTCTACTTTGAACAGAAGGTTAGAAAAAAAGCTTTCATCAAACAGAAAAGAGCAAGAACAGTAAACTAGAAAAAGCTTTTTCCCTGAATAACATTTTTTAATAGAATGTTATATAAATTTTAACCAAAAGTAGCATTGGCTGTTTAGACAATGAAAGCCAAATGTTTCCTTTTAAAGAAAGAGCTAATATTGCCATTACTATTAGGGATTAGGCAAACAACTACTACACTTTGATTCCAGATTGATGGTTAGAGCTTGAAGAAAAGTGAAACTTGAGAAGCAATGGCTGTTCAATCAATGAATGCAAAATGTTTCCTTTTAAAAAGACAGCTTAAATTACCATTAAAGATGAAGAGAAGAATCACCAGTTACCCTGGAATTGGCATTCCTCTTAATCCAACATCTTTAATACAATGAGGGAGGTACTGCTATGTGCAGTTGTTTCTCTGGAACCAGACACCTCTCAATATTTTTTTCAGTTGCCCTCTATCCACAGACAGACACAATTGAGTTGGATTCTACCTGAAGACAGCCACGCAATTGAGTTGCATTCTACCTGAAGACAGATGCACAATTGAGATGTAAAATGTAATTTATCTGCCCGAGGGCAGATACTACATTTTGATCCCAGCCTGATATCCAGACTTTGAAGAAAATTGTAAGTCTAGCTGCTTGGTCAGTGAATGCCGAATGTTTAAGGAAACGGCTAATATTATCGCTACTATTAGAGATGAGAACAGATGCTACACTTTGATCCTTGGAGTTGGTCAGGGGTTCCTCAGTCAATCAAAGCCAAATATTTCCTTATCAAAAAACAACTAATATTAGCATTACCAATCTTTTAACACTTAATTGTATAACAACATCATCTGTCATGTTGGAATATTTTCACTCTCACAATATCTGCTCATAGATAAGCTTTTGGGTATGATGATAAACTACATCGGGCAGCAGGACCTCTGATCGGGAGATTTGGAAGTTTTGAGCAGTGTCGAACCATCTCTTAATTGCTGTTGTTCTCAGGTCCACCCTGACTCAGGATGATAGCACCTGTTAGAGTCCCAGCTATGGAAAAATAATGATCCCCCAACCACCACCAAACAAAAATCAAAGCACTAGGAAAGAATAAAAATATTTTTATAGTAAAAATACTACCAATATATTTTTATTAAAAAAATTTGCAAATACATTTTTATAGTGAAATTACCAGCAATATATATTTAAAAAATTTTTATAGTAAAATGACCAACAATACATTTTATAGTAAAATGACCGACAATACAATTTTTTTATAGTAAAATGACTGCCAATACAATTTTTTTATAGTAAAATGACCGACAATACAATTTTTTTATAGTAAAATGACTGCCAATACAATTTTTTTATAGTTAAATGACTGCCAATACAATTTTTTATAGTAAAATGACTGACAATACAATTTTTTTATAGTAAAATGACCCACAATACATTTTTTATAGTAAAATGACCCACAATACATTTTTTATAGTAAAATGACCGACAATACAATTTTTTTATAGTAAAATGACCGACAATACAATTTTTTTATAGTAAAATGACCGCCAATACAATTTTTTTATAGTAAAATGACCCACAATACATTTTTTATAGTAAAATGACCGACAATACAATTTTTTTATAGTAAAATGACTGCCAATACAATTTTTTTATAGTAAAATGACCGACAATACAATTTTTTTATAGTAAAATGACTGCCAATACAATTTTTTTATAGTAAAATGACCCACAATACATTTTTTATAGTAAAATGACCCACAATACATTTTTTATAGTAAAATGACCGACAATACAATTTTTTTATAGTAAAATGACCGACAATACAATTTTTTTATAGTAAAATGACCGCCAATACAATTTTTTTATAGTAAAATGACCCACAATACATTTTTTATAGTAAAATGACCGACAATACAATTTTTTTATAGTAAAATGACTGCCAATACAATTTTTTTATAGTAAAATGACTGCCAATACAATTTTTTTATAGTAAAATGACCGCCAATACAATTTTTTTATAGTAAAATGACCCACAATACATTTTTTATAGTAAAATGACCGACAATACAATTTTTTTATAGTAAAATGACTGCCAATACAATTTTTTATAGTAAAATGACTGACAATACAATTTTTTTATAGTAAAATGACCCACAATACATTTTTTATAGTAAAATGACCCACAATACATTTTTTATAGTAAAATGACCCACAATACATTTTTTATAGTAAAATGACCGCCAATACAATTTTTTTATAGTAAAATGACCGACAATACAATTTTTTTATAGTAAAATGACTGCCAATACAATTTTTTTATAGTAAAATGACCGACAATACAATTTTTTTATAGTAAAATGACCGCCAATACAATTTTTTTATAGTAAAATGACCGCCAATACAATTTTTTTATAGTAAAATGACTGCCAATACATTTTTTTTATAGTAAAATGACTGACAATACAATTTTTTTATAGTAAAATGACCGACAATACAATTTTTTATAGTAAAATGACCGACAATAAATTTTTTATAGTAAAATGACCGACAATACAATTTTTTTATAGTAAAATGACCGACAATACATTTTTTATAGTAAAATGACTGACAATACATTTTTTATAGTAAAATGACCGACAATACATTTTTTATAGTAAAATGACCGACAACAGATTTTTATAGTAAAATTGAAGACTTGACATATATTGTCAAAAACAAAACAATTTGCTATGATTAATCTCTTTTCTTGTAAGGTTTTTACTCCTCATTTTTCTTTTATGTGCCATGTCCCTTTATGTCATAGTCAATCATGGCCCTCCACATCCTCCTGTTCCTTGTATCTCTTAATAAGTTTTGTCTTTTTGTTATTTCTCCCAAACCCTCTTCTATAATCCCTTTCCTTAAGCTCATCAAGTATATTATCCGCTGCTTTCTTCTGTCTCTGTTTCCCTCAATCTGTCCTGTGAGTATCAGGTTTTCCAAGCCCTCTTTCCTTATTGCATGCCCCAGAAATTTCAACTGCCACTTCCTGATGTTAAGTATAAGTTTCCTTTTTGTTTCCATTTTCTCCAAAACCTCATCGTTGCTCACATATTCAGTCCATGGTATCCTCTGCATCTTTCTGTAGAACCACATTTCTGTTGCTTCAAGTCTCTTCTTCATCTTTGATGAGATTGTCCTGCATTTTCTGCTATTAGGTTGGTGCAAAAATAATGACGTAATAATGTCGTTTTTTGACGTATTTTTTAACGTCAAAAAACGACATTATTACGTCATTATTTTTGCACCAACCTAATATATCAGAGGACAGATATCGTATAACAGTTCAGTACTCTTTTCTTTTTTCTTATGAAATTTTTCTATTTCTTAATACTCTGCTTAGTTTTTGGAAGGCATCTTTGGCCATTCCAATACGTCTTCAGATCTCAGTGTCATACTTCTCAGATATTTAAATTTTTGTACTTATTTAAGTTTAGTATCCCTGATTTGTAATTTGCATTTTAGGCTCATCCTTTTGCTGATGACTATACATTCTGTCTTGTAGTGTATAGTTAGTCCTTTTTTCTCACTTTCCTTTACTACCTTCTGCAGGAGGTTTTCTAGTTCCCTTTCTGTGTTTGCTATCAAACACTGTGTCATCTGCATGTTATTAAGATCGTGATTGCTAATAATGAATCCTGGTAGCACTTGTAATTCTCTCAGAATTGCCTTACTGTATAGGTTAAATAAATCCAGTGAATAGACACATTCTTGTCTTGCACCCCTTTCTATTTTCGACTTAACCAGAGAAATTCAAATCTAACTCAATAGTGTCAAATAGAATATTCTTTATGCATGTTAATCAGAGCTGTGGAGTCTGAGTAATGGAGTCAGAGTCAAAAGCAAATAAGGGACCCCTGGCATCGGAAGCAAATAAGGGACTCCTGGCGTCGGAAGCAAATAAGGAACCCCTGGCGTCAGAAGCAAATAAGCGGCCCCTAGCGTCGGAAACAAATAAGGGACCCCTGGAGTCGGAAGCAAATAAGGGACCCCTAGCGTTGGAAGCAAATAAGGGACCACTGGAGTTGGTAAAACTCTACTGACTATGACACCGGGGGATTCAATAAATGTATAAAGTCCCTCAAATTTAACACATTTACAGAATCCATTTATCATGGGTAACGTGGACTTTTCTTTCTCAGGGACAAATTCATGTAACTCCATTTCTTTGTTTATTTTTCTCTCTCATTCTCGCTGTGACAGCTTTTGTTATTTCTTGTTAACTGTTTTTTTCCTCCTTTTCCGTCTTTATTTATTATAGCATAGATTATGCTTAGCATTCCCAGTTGATTTTTTTATTTTTTATTTTGGATTATTGTTAATAATACAGGTTACTCAAGTTAAGAATGCATGCATAGGCTTTATGAGATATGTAATCCATAATTACTTAATTACAAAGAGAGAAGTCAGAGTTGGAGGTGCAAAAAATAAAGGAGTTGGACTCGGAGATTTTGTGTTCCGACTCCGCAGCCCTGATGTTAATTAGGCAGTCATTTACATATCAGTACAGAAACTTTGTCAATTCCATTTGTTAAATATTTTTCACTAATTGCACTTAACAATAGCCACTTATTTCATACTCTCAATTAGACAAACTGAAGGCAGCAATTGACAAAATGCTCCCAGAATTAATTGATAGAAAGGGTATGATATTCCAGCAAGATAACACTATACAAGACGTTTCCTTAGGTCACTATATGAAAACTATTACAGCTCAGGTGTTACATATTCATTCAACTGCGACAAGTGTGTTCACATCAGAAGATCACCTGTGTGAATAGGTGGCAGGATTATTATTTTCTTGGAACTTCTGGAATAAAACAAACTGACTCAAAGGTATAAAAATAAATAAAATATTTTTATTTCTTTTTTTAAAATTGATGAATGAGTTCTTTGGTATTCAGCATAGCAAAGATTGTGTTAATAAGGTGGATATTGGTAGCAGTCTGGAGAAATGTCCATTTCAGTAGTTTGAAGTCAGACTATGATAGGTATAGTAGTAATCTCAGAAATTAAGTCAATGCAAATCTACAGTGTTTTTCTTGGCCCTGTGCAGGGCGGAAATATCAGTAGCAAATGACCTCTTAACTGCTTCTTCATACATGGCTGGTTTCTATATGATAGCATTCTTTTGATCCATCCTCTCCCTGTTCCATCTGCCCCAGTGGTGTCAAGTTTATATCCTTTTGACCAGGCTCAAAAATTTGGTACGAACATTGGTTTTGGCTAACATCAAAATTCTCTTTGTGTTAATTTTTTTGATTATCAAAAATTATTTTGTTTTCCTTCCTTTTTCATTTTTTTTTTTTTAATAACGTAAGTTATGTGTGGAGTCTTCCTGAGTTTTGCTATTTTTCACTCACAAATAAGTAAGCACTGCTCTTGCAAACATCTGGTGTTTTTGGCCGGGTTCAATATTTTCTCCTCCATCCTTTTTATTTGTGGGTTACATTCTTGTTAATTGAGTTAAAAGTGTGTGTTTGTATATATATATAATATATATATATATATATATATATATATATATATATATATATATATATATATATTAATGGTAATACTCACTTGGAAAAACCTTGGGTATTTCAGCTTGTAGTAGAACGAATCAGTACCCAAGTAAAAATGAGGAATAAAAAAAGGAAGAACTAAGAACATGAAACTGAGTCAAAAACAATCATCCAGAGTTCGAGCTCAAAGGAAAAAACCTCCAAAACGAGTAAAAGCAACAGCATAAAGTGCTCAATACATGAAGTAGAGCAAACTTAAGGAGCCAGGCAAACCTACCTAGGTTTCACCTGATGATCTGTTTAGGTGACACCTAGGTAGGTTTGCCTGGTTCCTTAGGTTTATCTCCTCTATATATATATATATATATATATATATATATATATATATAGTAAGAGAGAGATAAGGGTTTTAAAGGAAAGCATAAATGCCTTATTTTAACTTGTATTCTTTTTATTTCTGTTTATATATTTTATTTTTATCTCAAATCTACTATTTATTTGTGCAATGAATATTGTCACATCCGCTCAGATACTTTTGCTATGTATCTATTGATTTGTGAGAAAATCAAAAGAGGAATCTGTAATATTATCGTTCCTGACCTGGCATCTTGGATTCAGTCACTTTTCAGTTTCTACAAATATATTCATTGCAATTGTTCTGATCAGCTTTCGACTTTGGTACCCTGACTTCATGAATTTAAACATGATTCTTGATTGGCAGTTTGGTTTGGTTTATTTTGTTTTATGGCATAACAACCTCCATGTTTAATGTCGATAAGATTTTTAGTATATATTTGCATTAATAGAATATGTATTCTTTGTACGTGTAGAACAATCATTTTGTCAAGACAAACACTCAGTTGTGGAACAAGCTGAGCAAAGCCTCCTCTACCTTGAGAAAGAGAGCTATTTATGGTGCCATGGAGCATATCATTGTGCTAAAGTGGGATAGTCCATTGCTTGGGCTGTGATTGGCTGCTCGTACATGAGTGGGGGTATTTCTGTATAAATACCAGCTTGATTCATCAGTTAGTTTGCAGGGTTTGTATTGACCGCAGCGAGGTCAGCGCCCAGCCTTCGGGCTGGGTTGCGACCGCGGCAAAGTCTAGTTTGGACCATATCAGGACATGCTAAGACAAGCTAAGACCAATTTGGACTAAAACTTGATTAAGCTTGGACATGTTATGACCAATATTTGACCAGTGACCCTATGCGGAAACGCTCGGGTTTCCCACGAAAAACGACCTTGTGTCACATCTTGACCTCGTGGGAGTCAAGTAAATACCGCAGGGTTTGTATTGAGTTACAACCTGCTTTATTTTTGTCTGCAAGCTGGACGCTAACTGGGACCCTTACGCCGCTAACCGTTGTTGTTCTATTGTTATTCTACAGTACGAAATCATTTTGTAGATCAGGTTTCATTGACATCGAGGATTTTTGTTGAGAATCAAATGTATTGCTGGTAATTTTTTTTTTTTTTTTTTTTTTTTTAAATGTATTGCTCATATAAATCTATTTTATTATATTTTCATCATGGTTTGACACCAGTTTGCTGGGACCCTAACAGGTGCTACCACCTCGGGTCTGGGTGGACCTTGGAACAACAGCAATTAAGAAGTGGTTCCACACTCCTCAAAATTCCTTGAACAGAGGCCTTGCTGCTGGATGTAGTTTATCGTCATACCCAGAATACTATTTTTATCAAGACTCACTACACACCCACCATATTCATCAAGCAGTTCACTCTCAAATTACTTTATTCTGTCCTTTAAAGAATTTTTCAATTCCCTGGCAGGCTGCAATAGGCACTCAGAGCAAATTCTTTGCTGAGAAAAGCATAAACATTATAAAAGGATAAACTTATGAATTTGTCAGAAAGATGGCAGTAGATAGTCGAGTGAAACAGTAAATATGTTGCTCAATGAAGTTAACGTTGAAGATAACAAAAAAAAGAACATGTCTTATGTTTACTTAATAAAGCAAACAAACATTTTGGCCATGCAATATACATTTCTACATACACTTAGAAGAAATAGATGCCAAACACTGGTTTGGAGGATGTGTAGAATATGGTAAGGAATTAAAAATACCAGCACTGTCTGAATCCAAACAGACCATTTTTGATTTGATATCTCAAAATAAACCAATGAAATTTATGAGAAGTTTTTTTGTGTTTTTGTTCAGTCATGATTTTAGGATAAGCACACAAAGAGAAGGAAGAAATGTCCAATTGTTGATGTAAGCATTATTTATTATTACAACCCCCACCCCAAATTTAAAGTAGTTTAGTTTGTTACAATGTTATGTTTGAGGAGCACTCAGTAAAGATTAAAAAGCACTTATTTTACACAGTAATATTTTTCAACTATAAAGGGTGCTGTTATGTTAGCATTCTGACCACAAGACACAGGTTCAAATCACATCATATCCACTTTGTCAGGAAGTTGAGAGCAATAAGCCAAAAAGTTCACATGCAAAAGGCAGAATGTCAAGTGGTTGTAACATTTTGAGTTCAGTTCAAGAAAAAACAAAATTGTTGGGAATTAGACTGAGAATTGTTCATTTTTATTGGTTAGGAAGAAATCCCAGCATGCATCTGTGGGATTTGTCTATCAATTTGGGGAAATAATGTTCTTAGCAGTCATTCCCTATAGACTAGAACCAAAAATAAGATTTACAAAAAGAATTTTCTTAGGTATGTTTCCATTTCTTCATCTATGAGGAGATTTTCTAGTATTTATTAGTATAGTATACAGGTGGACTAATATTACACAGTTCAGTACTTTTTTCTTTGTTTCTAACACAATTGTTCTGTTTCTTAATAGTTTTCTTCTTGCATTTTGGTGTCTAGTCCGTTCTTCTTGCTTTGATACTTAACTAAACTTATTTATTTATTTTATTGATTCATTTTCTACAGCTCAGCAACCTTTGCTGGTTATTTAAAGCCAGAAAAAATATTTAGTTTTGTCTAAAAATAATAATGGTTTAGTGATATAAATATTACTAATTAACCCATAGCTGTGTATTTGTGTATAAGTTAATATAATGAAACCAATGGAAAATTGAACTCTGGTCTTTGATGAATAATTCTGAGCCATTATCCATTACATCACCTGCATATCCAAGCTCACAGCACCTGGTAATCCCAAGTGATATTTAGATAACCGCCCACGAGGGTTACATGTGGCACAAGACTGGGTTTAATGTGGGATCTCCAAGCCTGTAGGCTTGGCCAAAAATATTCCCTCTTTGAACCTGCATAAACGGGTTCAGTGGCAGTCAACCACCCCGAACAAGACTCTGCCCTTCGGCGGAGCCTCGTCCGGGTTCCTCTCCGCGCAAAGTCAGAGAGACTGTTAGCCAAGGTATTCCCAAGTGGTTACCCATCTAAGTACTGACCAAGATCAATGTTGCTTAACTTTGATAATCATATAGGAACCTCTGTAAGCCACCAAACTAGATGGACTAATCTAAAAAGATAAATAGCACGATCTTTTACTGAAAGAGTGAATGTTGAACAGAACTTCTTGTCAACCTCTCAGTTTCTGTGTAGAAAGGAACCCAGACAAGGCTATACCAAAGAGCAGTCTCATCTGGAGAGATAGACAGCCACCTGACACCATGTATGTGGGGTCTCTCAGGAATTTTTGCCTGAACATACATGCTCGGAAAAACCCCACATTAAAAACTGGCCTTGTGCCACATCCTGCCTTGTGGGTAGACTTTGGATAAATACCAAAGTTGAACAGAACTAAGGTGAAGGTCACAATTAACTGTTATTCCAGCAGACTGTGTTCTCAACTTTTAGTTCTTTGGAATAAATTACTATTACTTTTTATGTGTATCTATTTATCCATTTCATTTGGAAGCAAGGGATTTGAAATTTACAGCAGATACCAACATTTGACAAGAAAAACTTTGAATGTTAATACCAACACAGACCGAGGACTCGAGTGTAAAAAAATTTATAGTCGTATACCAAGAAATTATTTGGTGACTACTCAAACTCGGATTAATTCCAAGTCGGATGTGTAAAAACAAGTAAGAATTTTGTCTGGTTGCTTAGTTAAAATTTTGTCTCTATAAAGAAACATGGAGGAATTTAAAGAATCAATGTTGGAATTCATGAGACTCCAGCAGAAACAAAATGAATGGTTGAAGTAACAATGAGGTTTGGACCAGAAATGCTATGAGAAACGAAATGAATGGTTTGAAAAAATATTCAAATTGTTAAGGTTAAAAAAGGACAAAGAGCAAGGCAATGCATATACTTTTTCTCAAGAGTTAGCTATAAACTCAGTTGGTGAATTTAAGTAAGTTGTGAGGAGGAAGTAACTTTTGCAACACTTTTTTTGCCATTATCAAGGAGGTCTTTCAAAAAGATTGTGCATCATGGTTGGAAAAAAAGAAAATACGTCTGTTGCTCAGAAAATTTGGTCCAAGTGAACACGAAAAGTTTGCAAATTACGTACTTCCGAGAAAGCCTGGGCATGTCTCTTTTGAGGAGACTGTCTTAATTCTGAAAAAAAGTTTAGGGAAAAGTTCTCTTTTTAACACAAGATGGCAATTTTTAAACTTTAAAAAAAAAGTGGGGAAGATTATTTGACTTTAACTGGGAGACAGAGAGTGTGAGAAGTTTAGCTGAAAGTACTCCCAATATGTTTAAGTGCTTGAATTTTGTACAGGGACCAATGGTGCCAGAGGATGCTGAGATTAGAACGAGAATTTTGTCTAAATTAGAATGTGATGGCAGCAAAAGGCACCACCAGTGAAATTCAACCCTTGGCCAAAACAGACACATCTTAGCAATGGTTGCATATTGATTTTGCATGTCCAATAATGGGGAAATACTATTTGATTGTGGTTGACAGTTTTTTTTTAAATGACCAGAGATAAAAGATAAAATTTTTAAAAACCTACATGTAGCAGTATGATAAAATTTTTGCCTGAACTTTTTATAAAATCCAGTGTTCTGGATACGATTGTATCGGACAATGGAATACTATTCACTGCAAAAGAGTTCAAAGATTTTTGTAATTTTTTGTATTTTTTTTTTTTTTTTTTTTTTAGTTGTATCACACCATGTCATTCACAATTTAATGGCCAAGCAGAAAGATTTGTGGATACTTTCAAGTGAGCATTGAAAAAGTCAAACAGAAACAAATCCCTTGATAAGATACTACAAATCTTAAGAGTATATCAGGTGACACCAAACCCAAGTACAAATTTGGTTTTGTCACCAGCAGAATTAATGTTTGCGAGGAAAATAAAATTGGTATTTGACAAGCTGTTACTAAAGGAAAATAAAAAAGAAGAAAGAAAAAAAAACACAATTACAAAATCCTATATACCAGGAGAAAAAAATTTTTTTGAAGAATATAGGTACAGTAAAGAGTTCTGGAATGCTGGCATCATAGATAGACACATCAGGAGATTGGTGCACATGATTAAAGATCCAAAAAATACAGTTAAGAGACATCACAACCAGATAAGGAAAAGGTACTTGGACGATATGAATAACCGTAAGAAAAAGCCGATGAAGGTTATATATGACCTATTTGAGGTACCAATTCCATGGACGAGAGATGTTTGAATAAATGGAGAAGAAAATTGTTAGTGATTATACAAATAAACCCAAAAAGACAAAAAATGACTCTCAGAGAAAGTAGTAAATTCATAAAAGGGGAGTACTGTGGAGTACTGGAGCATCCCCACAAGATGGACGAATCTAAAAAGATAAATAGCACGAGAGAGAGTGGAAGTTGAACAGAACTTCTTGTCAACCTCTCTACCCCTCCGGGCAGATAGAAACCCAGATGAGGCTATGCTAAAGGGCAGAGTCTCATCTGGGGAGGTAGACAAACCCAATCTTGCGTTTACAGGGTCTACGGGGAATTTTTGCACAAGCCTAAGGGGGTTCGGTACACTCCATGTTAAAAATCGAACTTGTGCCACATCCCGCCTTGTAGACTATGTTTTCAACTGTTAGTACTGTATTATTCTTCAGAATAAATTACTATTACTTTTTATATGTGTATTGACTTATCCATTTCACAATGCAGCACATAATAAATACCTATCAATTGTCAGTGTGATAGATACCACCTTAAAAACAAAAGCATTAAAGCAGTTGAATGGCATGAAAAATATTTAAAGCATCAAAAATGAATCTTTTTTTTTTTTTTGTTCCCCTTAAAAACAAAATGGATTTATTATGAATTAAGCAAAAGCAACAAAGCATGAAAAGTGAAGTGAACAATAATTTAGACACATTTTTTTTCTTTTTTTTAAATAACAAAAATTATCTTTCACTTTTACAATCATAATTACATGATCTTACAAAAGTAATAGATACAATGAAGAGGGCAGAAGTTTTAATTTCATTATTAATGTATTAATGTCCACCATCGAAAAAATGGGATGCAGGATATCAATGGGTCAGAGATTTTAATATTGCACTTTTAGAAAACTATAAATTTTCATGTAAACATAATGTAGATGATCATGGCTCTCCACAACTTTTTATCCTTTGTAGCTCTAATCTTTCTCTTTACTAACCTTTCTAATCCCTGTCTTGTAATCCATTTAAACAAGCTTTTTAGATAGGTTACTAATTCTTTCTACACCTTTTGCCTTTAATATGTCTTCTTCAAGCCTAAGTATCACAGAAATTTCATCTATTTCTTATACTAAATATAAGTGTTTTTTATTTTGTTCCTATTTTTCTTAAAACTTCCTCATCACTTACATATTCAAACTATGATATTCTCAGCATCCTTCTGTAGGACCACATCCTTTTTGCTGCAAGTTTCCTCTTCATCTGTGAGAAAATTGCCCAGCATTTACTGCTATATAGAATGACTGATATTACATAGTTTCATACTTATTTTCTTTATTTCTAATGAAATTTTCCTGTTTCTTAAACTTTACATTTGAAAGACAGCCAGTTTATGCCAAACTTAATAAATACTTATCAATTGTCAGTGTGATAGATACCACCTTAAAAGACTGATATGAGAAAAACAAAGCCAATTAACAAATAAACGTAGGGTTGCTAATATGAAATTATAAAAAACAAAAGCAGTTGAATGACATGAAAAATATTTAAAGCATCAAAAATGAATCTTTTTTTTTTTTGTTCCCCTTAAAAAAAATATTAAGTCCCCTCTTCATCTGTGAAGAAATTACTCTGGATTCACTGATTGATATCAGAGGATTGATATTAGGTTTGGCTAGTATCTATTTTAATCTTCATTTTTATGGGACTCTGCATTAACAAAACTTTTTTTTTTTGTCATTAGTATGCAGGAAGTTGCAGAGAGTGAAAGTGAGAGAAAAGACTGAGTGTAGCTGGGATTGAGGAAAAGATAAAAAATGATTGGGATTCAAGAATATAGAAGATGGCAATTGACATTGCTTTTAAATTTTTGAAGATTGTATTTGTCAGGGAAGCAACTAAACAGAAGAGAGTTCCACAGACTGAATTACATTTTCTTCCTCTTCATTATTATTATTATTATTTCACTCCATGCAAGGCAATCAAACCACTTTAGAGGTGGGACATACTTTAGCCTACTCTCAAATTTATCTTAATCTATGTTTATTCACTTGCTTGTACCCCAAATAAACCAAAACAAGCAAAAAAAATTGGTAAAACGTCATTTAACATTAGTAGCCAGCTGAAAATTCAGATTTGGCCCATTTTTGTGCATTTTTTTAGCCAATTTTTCAATATAACTGTATCAAACTATTAATACAGAAGCTGACATAAAATGGCACATAAACTTTGATCTCTGCTGGTAGCTAACAATAATTTACTGTTTAAGGGTTTGCTTCTCAATTCTATCACTTGTAATAACCACCAAACTAGTTAAATTTTGAAAATTATCAAATACCGATTCTCCATATTAGAGACATACAAATTTCACTCAATTTAGTATGAGCTCATTTTGATGGAGGCCAAAAATTTGTTCATTAACTAGCAAATTCTGATCCTCATTCGCAAACTGCTTTAATAACTACTACTTATGACACAGCTTCATATTCCATTGATCCAGGAATATCCTTTTGATCTGGGATCATGCTCAACAACCTTTTGATTTGTGGGTCATGCTCAACAACCTTTTGATTTGTGGGTCATGCTCAATAACCTTTTGATCCAGGATCATGCTCAATATCCTTTTAATCCAGGATCATACTCAACATGAGCAATGCCCGCAGCTATCCAACTGAACAAAGAAATTTATGTTGATGATTAGTATGTCGTTCAAATTTTGAGTGTACATTTATGTGAAGCACAGTGTTGCTGTTGCTATTATTTGAGTCCAGAATTGTGATCCAGTGATAAATTTGATTGATAAGATATTTGTTATTAATCCATATTGCCCAGTGTCACACGTGGGGGGGGCACGTTTTCATGAAAACTCTGCAAGATCTATCAATGGGATTCTGCTCATTTTGATTTTATTCAGGGAATAACAAAGTTATGAATCAATAATTTATTTACAATTTTAAAGATTTCAAAATTTTATCGTGTCCTGTTTTCTGTGTGAAAACAGATCAAATTTGTTAAAGACTCAAGAGTGAAATTAGAAAAATTGTTTATAAATTCGAAGAAAACTGGGTCGGTGGCAGATTGCGTGTTCGTTTATGCAGTTCAGCTGAAAACATTGCTAAAGTGCACGAGAATTATGGTTGAAAATCCAGACCCCTCTATTCGTCATCGCGTGCAGGAATTGAACCTCTCCACAACACCGTTACATCGTTTCCAATTGCACTCTCGGTTGGTCGATTATGTGAACCAAAAATATCACAAAGTGCGCAAAATGCATTTCTGTTTGAACGTCCATTTTTGTAATAGGCTTTGATGACTTTAACACGTTGTTTGATTGTTAATCTTTCCATGGTTGAAATTGGCAGACTTAAGTTGTTAAATCTGAAAGAAAAAGAAAAAAATCATGAGACACTTACAGTTAATTCAGATTTAAAATTAGTCCAAGTTATTGGAACACCCTTTATTTAAGAAAAATAATACTCTAGGCCTCTAGCCAAATTTGTTACCCTACCCTGCAAAATGTGTCGCATCTGAATTCTGCACAAAGATGGTCCATTTATTTTCAGTCAGAATTCTAATTGCACATTCATCTCTACCATTAAAATACAAGCTTAAAATTATCATTGCTAAAAATTCTTTACGCGTTCTAGGAACTGGCTAAATTTGTGATATGCTCGGAAAATCCACAGAATAATTCTTTCCTGTTTTTCTTCAATTTTGTGCTAACTTAGTGAACCTTTGATTTTCTAGAAAATTTTTAGAATTTCATTTTAGACATTATCACAAGAGATA
>CAWVQA010000003.1:0-39523 GCA_963932145.1 Acanthosepion lycidas | reverse complement strand
TTTCTCTTGCAGCTAGGCTACCGAAGTGGGGTTTATCAGATTCTCCAACTCATTGTGCATCTAATAGGCGAATAAAATCACTACCAAAAATGACAAATCTTAATCGACTTTTTTCTACGATACCCAAATGTCGTGAACTGGGGAACCCAAAGTTGAAGCTTCAAACGGCAATTTAAGGCATTTCTCTTGCAGCTAGGCTACCGAAGTGGGGTTTATCAGATTCTCCAACTCATTGTGCATCTAATAGGCGAATAAAATCACTACCAAAAATGACAAATCTTAATCGACTTTTTTTTACGATACCCAAATGTCGTGAACTGGGAACCCAAAGTTGAAGCTTCAAACGGCAATTTAAGGCATTTTCTCTTGCAGCTAGGCTACCGGAAGTGGGGTTTATCAGATTCTCCAACTCATTGTGCATTCTAATAGGCGAATAAAATCACTACCAAAAATGACAAATCTTAATCGACTTTTTTTTACGATACCCAAATGTCGTGAACTGGGAACCCAAAGTTGAAGCTTCAAACGGCAATTTAAGGCATTTCTCTTGCAGCTAGGCTACCGGAAGTGGGGTTTATCAGATTCTCCAACTCATTGTGCATCTAATAGGCGAATAAAATCACTACCAAAAATGACAAATCTTAATCGACTTTTTTTTACGATACCCAAATGTCGTGAACTGGGAACCCAAAGTTGAAGCTTCAAACGGCAATTTAAGGCATTTTCTCTTGCAGCTAGGCTACCGGAAGTGGGGTTTATCAGATTCTCCAACTCATTGTGCATCTAATAGGCGAATAAAATCACTACCAAAAAATGACAAATCTTAATCGACTTTTTTCTACGATACCCAAATGTCGTGAACTGGGAACCCAAAGTTGAAGCTTCAAACGGCAATTTAAGGCATTTCTCTTGCAGCTAGGCTACCGGAAGTGGGGTTTATCAGATTCTCCAACTCATTGTGCATCTAATAGGCGAATAAAATCACTACCAAAAATGACAAATCTTAATCGACTTTTTTTACGATACCCAAATGTCGTGAACTGGGAACCCAAAGTTGAAGCTTCAAACGGCAATTTAAGGCATTTCTCTTGCAGCTAGGCTACCGGAAGTGGGGTTTATCAGATTCTCCAACTCATTGTGCATCTAATAGGCGAATAAAATCACTACCAAAAATGACAAATCTTAATCGACTTTTTTTCTACGATACCCAAATGTCGTGAACTGGGAACCCAAAGTTGAAGCTTCAAACGGCAATTTAAGGCATTTCTCTTGCAGCTAGGCTACCGGAAGTGGGGTTTATCAGATTCTCCAACTCATTGTGCATCTAATAGGCGAATAAAATCACTACCAAAAATGACAAATCTTAATCGACTTTTTTTCTACGATACCCAAATGTCGTGAACTGGGAACCCAAAGTTGAAGCTTCAAACGGCAATTTAAGGCATTTCTCTTGCAGCTAGGCTACCGGAAGTGGGTTTATCAGATTCTCCAACTCATTGTGCATCTAATAGGCGAATAAAATCACTACCAAAAATGACAAATCTTAATCGACTTTTTTACGATACCCAAATGTCGTGAACTGGGAACCCAAAGTTGAAGCTTCAAACGGCAATTTAAGGCATTTCTCTTGCAGCTAGGCTACCGGAAGTGGGGTTTATCAGATTCTCCAACTCATTGTGCATCTAATAGGCGAATAAAATCACTACCAAAAATGACAAATCTTAATCGACTTTTTTCTACGATACCCAAATGTCGTGAACTGGGAACCCAAAGTTGAAGCTTCAAACGGCAATTTAAGGCATTTCTCTTGCAGCTAGGCTACCGGAAGTGGGGTTTATCAGATTCTCCAACTCATTGTGCATCTAATAGGCGAATAAAATCACTACCAAAAATGACAAATCTTAATCGACTTTTTTTTACGATACCCAAATGTCGTGAACTGGGAACCCAAAGTTGAAGCTTCAAACGGCAATTTAAGGCATTTCTCTTGCAGCTAGGCTACCGGAAGTGGGGTTTATCAGATTCTCCAACTCATTGTGCATCTAATAGGCGAATAAAATCACTACCAAAAATGACAAATCTTAATCGACTTTTTTTTACGATACCCAAATGTCGTGAACTGGGAACCCAAAGTTGAAGCTTCAAACGGCAATTTAAGGCATTTCTCTTGCAGCTAGGCTACCGGAAGTGGGGTTTATCAGATTCTCCAACTCATTGTGCATCTAATAGGCGAATAAAAATCACTACCAAAAATGACAAATCTTAATCGACTTTTTTCTACGATACCCAAATGTCGTGAACTGGGAACCCAAAGTTGAAGCTTCAAACGGCAATTTAAGGCATTTCTCTTGCAGCTAGGCTACCGGAAGTGGGGTTTATCAGATTCTCCAACTCATTGTGCATCTAATAGGCGAATAAAATCACTACCAAAAATGACAAATCTTAATCGACTTTTTTTTACGATACCCAAATGTCGTGAACTGGGAACCCAAAGTTGAAGCTTCAAACGGCAATTTAAGGCATTTCTCTTGCAGCTAGGCTACCGGAAGTGGGGTTTATCAGATTCTCCAACTCATTGTGCATCTAATAGGCGAATAAAATCACTACCAAAAATGACAAATCTTAATCGACTTTTTTTTACGATACCCAAATGTCGTGAACTGGGAACCCAAAGTTGAAGCTTCAAACGGCAATTTAAGGCATTTCTCTTGCAGCTAGGCTACCGGAAGTGGGGTTTATCAGATTCTCCAACTCATTGTGCATCTAATAGGCGAATAAAATCACTACCAAAAATGACAAATCTTAATCGACTTTTTTTTACGATACCCAAATGTCGTGAACTGGGAACCCAAAGTTGAAGCTTCAAACGGCAATTTAAGGCATTTCTCTTGCAGCTAGGCTACCGGAAGTGGGGTTTATCAGATTCTCCAACTCATTGTGCATCTAATAGGCGAATAAAATCACTACCAAAAATGACAAATCTTAATCGACTTTTTTTTACGATACCCAAATGTCGTGAACTGGGAACCCAAAGTTGAAGCTTCAAACGGCAATTTAAGGCATTTCTCTTGCAGCTAGGCTACCGGAAGTGGGTTTATCAGATTCTCCAACTCATTGTGCATCTAATAGGCGAATAAAATCACTACCAAAAATGACAAATCTTAATCGACTTTTTTTACGATACCCAAATGTCGTGAACTGGGAACCCAAAGTTGAAGCTTCAAACGGCAATTTAAGGCATTTCTCTTGCAGCTAGGCTACCGGAAGTGGGGTTTATCAGATTCTCCAACTCATTGTGCATCTAATAGGCGAATAAAATCACTACCAAAAATGACAAATCTTAATCGACTTTTTTTACGATACCCAAATGTCGTGAACTGGGAACCCAAAGTTGAAGCTTCAAACGGCAATTTAAGGCATTTCTCTTGCAGCTAGGCTACCGGAAGTGGGGTTTATCAGATTCTCCAACTCATTGTGCATCTAATAGGCGAATAAAATCACTACCAAAAATGACAAATCTTAATCGACTTTTTTCTACGATACCCAAATGTCGTGAACTGGGAACCCAAAGTTGAAGCTTCAAACGGCAATTTAAGGCATTTCTCTTGCAGCTAGGCTACCGGAAGTGGGGTTTATCAGATTCTCCAACTCATTGTGCATCTAATAGGCGAATAAAATCACTACCAAAAATGACAAATCTTAATCGACTTTTTTTTACGATACCCAAATGTCGTGAACTGGGAACCCAAAGTTGAAGCTTCAAACGGCAATTTAAGGCATTTCTCTTGCAGCTAGGCTACCGGAAGTGGGGTTTATCAGATTCTCCAACTCATTGTGCATCTAATAGGCGAATAAAATCACTACCAAAAATGACAAATCTTAATCGACTTTTTTTTACGATACCCAAATGTCGTGAACTGGGAACCCAAAGTTGAAGCTTCAAACGGCAATTTAAGGCATTTCTCTTGCAGCTAGGCTACCGGAAGTGGGGTTTATCAGATTCTCCAACTCATTGTGCATCTAATAGGCGAATAAAATCACTACCAAAAATGACAAATCTTAATCGACTTTTTTTCTACGATACCCAAATGTCGTGAACTGGGAACCCAAAGTTGAAGCTTCAAACGGCAATTTAAGGCATTTCTCTTGCAGCTAGGCTACCGGAAGTGGGGTTTATCAGATTCTCCAACTCATTGTGCATCTAATAGGCGAATAAAATCACTACCAAAAATGACAAATCTTAATCGACTTTTTTTTACGATACCCAAATGTCGTGAACTGGGAACCCAAAGTTGAAGCTTCAAACGGCAATTTAAGGCATTTCTCTTGCAGCTAGGCTACCGGAAGTGGGGTTTATCAGATTCTCCAACTCATTGTGCATCTAATAGGCGAATAAAATCACTACCAAAAATGACAAATCTTAATCGACTTTTTTTTACGATACCCAAATGTCGTGAACTGGGAACCCAAAGTTGAAGCTTCAAACGGCAATTTAAGGCATTTCTCTTGCAGCTAGGCTACCGGAAGTGGGGTTTATCAGATTCTCCAACTCATTGTGCATCTAATAGGCGAATAAAATCACTACCAAAAATGACAAATCTTAATCGACTTTTTTCTACGATACCCAAATGTCGTGAACTGGGAACCCAAAGTTGAAGCTTCAAACGGCAATTTAAGGCATTTCTCTTGCAGCTAGGCTACCGGAAGTGGGGTTTATCAGATTCTCCAACTCATTGTGCATCTAATAGGCGAATAAAATCACTACCAAAAATGACAAATCTTAATCGACTTTTTTCTACGATACCCAAATGTCGTGAACTGGGAACCCAAAGTTGAAGCTTCAAACGGCAATTTAAGGCATTTCTCTTGCAGCTAGGCTACCGGAAGTGGGGTTTATCAGATTCTCCAACTCATTGTGCATCTAATAGGCGAATAAAATCACTACCAAAAATGACAAATCTTAATCGACTTTTTTTTACGATACCCAAATGTCGTGAACTGGGAACCCAAAGTTGAAGCTTCAAACGGCAATTTAAGGCATTTCTCTTGCAGCTAGGCTACCGGAAGTGGGGTTTATCAGATTCTCCAACTCATTGTGCATCTAATAGGCGAATAAAATCACTACCAAAAATGACAAATCTTAATCGACTTTTTTCTACGATACCCAAATGTCGTGAACTGGGAACCCAAAGTTGAAGCTTCAAACGGCAATTTAAGGCATTTCTCTTGCAGCTAGGCTACCGGAAGTGGGGTTTATCAGATTCTCCAACTCATTGTGCATCTAATAGGCGAATAAAATCACTACCAAAAATGACAAATCTTAATCGACTTTTTTCTACGATACCCAAATGTCGTGAACTGGGAACCCAAAGTTGAAGCTTCAAACGGCAATTTAAGGCATTTCTCTTGCAGCTAGGCTACCGGAAGTGGGGTTTATCAGATTCTCCAACTCATTGTGCATCTAATAGGCGAATAAAATCACTACCAAAAATGACAAATCTTAATCGACTTTTTTTTACGATACCCAAATGTCGTGAACTGGGAACCCAAAGTTGAAGCTTCAAACGGCAATTTAAGGCATTTCTCTTGCAGCTAGGCTACCGGAAGTGGGGTTTATCAGATTCTCCAACTCATTGTGCATCTAATAGGCGAATAAAATCACTACCAAAAATGACAAATCTTAATCGACTTTTTTTACGATACCCAAATGTCGTGAACTGGGAACCCAAAGTTGAAGCTTCAAACGGCAATTTAAGGCATTTCTCTTGCAGCTAGGCTACCGGAAGTGGGGTTTATCAGATTCTCCAACTCATTGTGCATCTAATAGGCGAATAAAATCACTACCAAAAATGACAAATCTTAATCGACTTTTTTTTACGATACCCAAATGTCGTGAACTGGGAACCCAAAGTTGAAGCTTCAACGGCAATTTAAGGCATTTCTCTTGCAGCTAGGCTACCGGAAGTGGGGTTTATCAGATTCTCCAACTCATTGTGCATCTAATAGGCGAATAAAATCACTACCAAAAATGACAAATCTTAATCGACTTTTTTCTACGATACCCAAATGTCGTGAACTGGGAACCCAAAGTTGAAGCTTCAAACGGCAATTTAAGGCATTTCTCTTGCAGCTAGGCTACCGGAAGTGGGGTTTATCAGATTCTCCAACTCATTGTGCATCTAATAGGCGAATAAAATCACTACCAAAAATGACAAATCTTAATCGACTTTTTTCTACGATACCCAAATGTCGTGAACTGGGAACCCAAAGTTGAAGCTTCAAACGGCAATTTAAGGCATTTCTCTTGCAGCTAGGCTACCGGAAGTGGGGTTTATCAGATTCTCCAACTCATTGTGCATCTAATAGGCGAATAAAATCACTACCAAAAATGACAAATCTTAATCGACTTTTTTCTACGATACCCAAATGTCGTGAACTGGGAACCCAAAGTTGAAGCTTCAAACGGCAATTTAAGGCATTTCTCTTGCAGCTAGGCTACCGGAAGTGGGGTTTATCAGATTCTCCAACTCATTGTGCATCTAATAGGCGAATAAAATCACTACCAAAAATGACAAATCTTAATCGACTTTTTTTTACGATACCCAAATGTCGTGAACTGGGAACCCAAAGTTGAAGCTTCAAACGGCAATTTAAGGCATTTCTCTTGCAGCTAGGCTACCGGAAGTGGGGTTTATCAGATTCTCCAACTCATTGTGCATCTAATAGGCGAATAAAATCACTACCAAAAATGACAAATCTTAATCGACTTTTTTCTACGATACCCAAATGTCGTGAACTGGGAACCCAAAGTTGAAGCTTCAAACGGCAATTTAAGGCATTTCTCTTGCAGCTAGGCTACCGGAAGTGGGGTTTATCAGATTCTCCAACTCATTGTGCATCTAATAGGCGAATAAAATCACTACCAAAAATGACAAATCTTAATCGACTTTTTTCTACGATACCCAAATGTCGTGAACTGGGAACCCAAAGTTGAAGCTTCAAACGGCAATTTAAGGCATTTCTCTTGCAGCTAGGCTACCGGAAGTGGGGTTTATCAGATTCTCCAACTCATTGTGCATCTAATAGGCGAATAAAATCACTACCAAAAATGACAAATCTTAATCGACTTTTTTTTACGATACCCAAATGTCGTGAACTGGGAACCCAAAGTTGAAGCTTCAAACGGCAATTTAAGGCATTTCTCTTGCAGCTAGGCTACCGGAAGTGGGGTTTATCAGATTCTCCAACTCATTGTGCATCTAATAGGCGAATAAAATCACTACCAAAAATGACAAATCTTAATCGACTTTTTTTTACGATACCCAAATGTCGTGAACTGGGAACCCAAAGTTGAAGCTTCAAACGGCAATTTAAGGCATTTCTCTTGCAGCTAGGCTACCGGAAGTGGGGTTTATCAGATTCTCCAACTCATTGTGCATCTAATAGGCGAATAAAATCACTACCAAAAATGACAAATCTTAATCGACTTTTTTCTACGATACCCAAATGTCGTGAACTGGGAACCCAAAGTTGAAGCTTCAAACGGCAATTTAAGGCATTTCTCTTGCAGCTAGGCTACCGGAAGTGGGGTTTATCAGATTCTCCAACTCATTGTGCATCTAATAGGCGAATAAAATCACTACCAAAAATGACAAATCTTAATCGACTTTTTTCTACGATACCCAAATGTCGTGAACTGGGAACCCAAAGTTGAAGCTTCAAACGGCAATTTAAGGCATTTCTCTTGCAGCTAGGCTACCGGAAGTGGGGTTTATCAGATTCTCCAACTCATTGTGCATCTAATAGGCGAATAAAATCACTACCAAAAATGACAAATCTTAATCGACTTTTTTTACGATACCCAAATGTCGTGAACTGGGAACCCAAAGTTGAAGCTTCAAACGGCAATTTAAGGCATTTCTCTTGCAGCTAGGCTACCGGAAGTGGGGTTTATCAGATTCTCCAACTCATTGTGCATCTAATAGGCGAATAAAATCACTACCAAAAATGACAAATCTTAATCGACTTTTTTTACGATACCCAAATGTCGTGAACTGGGAACCCAAAGTTGAAGCTTCAAACGGCAATTTAAGGCATTTCTCTTGCAGCTAGGCTACCGGAAGTGGGGTTTATCAGATTCTCCAACTCATTGTGCATCTAATAGGCGAATAAAATCACTACCAAAAATGACAAATCTTAATCGACTTTTTTTTACGATACCCAAATGTCGTGAACTGGGAACCCAAAGTTGAAGCTTCAAACGGCAATTTAAGGCATTTCTCTTGCAGCTAGGCTACCGGAAGTGGGGTTTATCAGATTCTCCAACTCATTGTGCATCTAATAGGCGAATAAAATCACTACCAAAAATGACAAATCTTAATCGACTTTTTTCTACGATACCCAAATGTCGTGAACTGGGAACCCAAAGTTGAAGCTTCAAACGGCAATTTAAGGCATTTCTCTTGCAGCTAGGCTACCGGAAGTGGGGTTTATCAGATTCTCCAACTCATTGTGCATCTAATAGGCGAATAAAATCACTACCAAAAATGACAAATCTTAATCGACTTTTTTTTACGATACCCAAATGTCGTGAACTGGGAACCCAAAGTTGAAGCTTCAAACGGCAATTTAAGGCATTTCTCTTGCAGCTAGGCTACCGGAAGTGGGGTTTATCAGATTCTCCAACTCATTGTGCATCTAATAGGCGAATAAAATCACTACCAAAAATGACAAATCTTAATCGACTTTTTTTACGATACCCAAATGTCGTGAACTGGGAACCCAAAGTTGAAGCTTCAAACGGCAATTTAAGGCATTTCTCTTGCAGCTAGGCTACCGGAAGTGGGGTTTATCAGATTCTCCAACTCATTGTGCATCTAATAGGCGAATAAAATCACTACCAAAAATGACAAATCTTAATCGACTTTTTTCTACGATACCCAAATGTCGTGAACTGGGAACCCAAAGTTGAAGCTTCAAACGGCAATTTAAGGCATTTCTCTTGCAGCTAGGCTACCGGAAGTGGGGTTTATCAGATTCTCCAACTCATTGTGCATCTAATAGGCGAATAAAATCACTACCAAAAATGACAAATCTTAATCGACTTTTTTCTACGATACCCAAATGTCGTGAACTGGGAACCCAAAGTTGAAGCTTCAAACGGCAATTTAAGGCATTTCTCTTGCAGCTAGGCTACCGGAAGTGGGGTTTATCAGATTCTCCAACTCATTGTGCATCTAATAGGCGAATAAAATCACTACCAAAAATGACAAATCTTAATCGACTTTTTTTTACGATACCCAAATGTCGTGAACTGGGAACCCAAAGTTGAAGCTTCAAACGGCAATTTAAGGCATTTCTCTTGCAGCTAGGCTACCGGAAGTGGGGTTTATCAGATTCTCCAACTCATTGTGCATCTAATAGGCGAATAAAATCACTACCAAAAATGACAAATCTTAATCGACTTTTTTCTACGATACCCAAATGTCGTGAACTGGGAACCCAAAGTTGAAGCTTCAAACGGCAATTTAAGGCATTTCTCTTGCAGCTAGGCTACCGGAAGTGGGGTTTATCAGATTCTCCAACTCATTGTGCATCTAATAGGCGAATAAAATCACTACCAAAAATGACAAATCTTAATCGACTTTTTTCTACGATACCCAAATGTCGTGAACTGGGAACCCAAAGTTGAAGCTTCAAACGGCAATTTAAGGCATTTCTCTTGCAGCTAGGCTACCGGAAGTGGGGTTTATCAGATTCTCCAACTCATTGTGCATCTAATAGGCGAATAAAATCACTACCAAAAATGACAAATCTTAATCGACTTTTTTCTACGATACCCAAATGTCGTGAACTGGGAACCCAAAGTTGAAGCTTCAAACGGCAATTTAAGGCATTTCTCTTGCAGCTAGGCTACCGGAAGTGGGGTTTATCAGATTCTCCAACTCATTGTGCATCTAATAGGCGAATAAAATCACTACCAAAAATGACAAATCTTAATCGACTTTTTTCTACGATACCCAAATGTCGTGAACTGGGAACCCAAAGTTGAAGCTTCAAACGGCAATTTAAGGCATTTCTCTTGCAGCTAGGCTACCGGAAGTGGGGTTTATCAGATTCTCCAACTCATTGTGCATCTAATAGGCGAATAAAATCACTACCAAAAATGACAAATCTTAATCGACTTTTTTCTACGATACCCAAATGTCGTGAACTGGGAACCCAAAGTTGAAGCTTCAAACGGCAATTTAAGGCATTTCTCTTGCAGCTAGGCTACCGGAAGTGGGGTTTATCAGATTCTCCAACTCATTGTGCATCTAATAGGCGAATAAAATCACTACCAAAAATGACAAATCTTAATCGACTTTTTTCTACGATACCCAAATGTCGTGAACTGGGAACCCAAAGTTGAAGCTTCAAACGGCAATTTAAGGCATTTCTCTTGCAGCTAGGCTACCGGAAGTGGGGTTTATCAGATTCTCCAACTCATTGTGCATCTAATAGGCGAATAAAATCACTACCAAAAATGACAAATCTTAATCGACTTTTTTTTACGATACCCAAATGTCGTGAACTGGGAACCCAAAGTTGAAGCTTCAAACGGCAATTTAAGGCATTTCTCTTGCAGCTAGGCTACCGGAAGTGGGGTTTATCAGATTCTCCAACTCATTGTGCATCTAATAGGCGAATAAAATCACTACCAAAAATGACAAATCTTAATCGACTTTTTTCTACGATACCCAAATGTCGTGAACTGGGAACCCAAAGTTGAAGCTTCAAACGGCAATTTAAGGCATTTCTCTTGCAGCTAGGCTACCGGAAGTGGGGTTTATCAGATTCTCCAACTCATTGTGCATCTAATAGGCGAATAAAATCACTACCAAAAATGACAAATCTTAATCGACTTTTTTCTACGATACCCAAATGTCGTGAACTGGGAACCCAAAGTTGAAGCTTCAAACGGCAATTTAAGGCATTTCTCTTGCAGCTAGGCTACCGGAAGTGGGGTTTATCAGATTCTCCAACTCATTGTGCATCTAATAGGCGAATAAAATCACTACCAAAAATGACAAATCTTAATCGACTTTTTTCTACGATACCCAAATGTCGTGAACTGGGAACCCAAAGTTGAAGCTTCAAACGGCAATTTAAGGCATTTCTCTTGCAGCTAGGCTACCGGAAGTGGGGTTTATCAGATTCTCCAACTCATTGTGCATCTAATAGGCGAATAAAATCACTACCAAAAATGACAAATCTTAATCGACTTTTTTTTACGATACCCAAATGTCGTGAACTGGGAACCCAAAGTTGAAGCTTCAAACGGCAATTTAAGGCATTTCTCTTGCAGCTAGGCTACCGGAAGTGGGGTTTATCAGATTCTCCAACTCATTGTGCATCTAATAGGCGAATAAAATCACTACCAAAAATGACAAATCTTAATCGACTTTTTTCTACGATACCCAAATGTCGTGAACTGGGAACCCAAAGTTGAAGCTTCAAACGGCAATTTAAGGCATTTCTCTTGCAGCTAGGCTACCGGAAGTGGGGTTTATCAGATTCTCCAACTCATTGTGCATCTAATAGGCGAATAAAATCACTACCAAAAATGACAAATCTTAATCGACTTTTTTCTACGATACCCAAATGTCGTGAACTGGGAACCCAAAGTTGAAGCTTCAAACGGCAATTTAAGGCATTTCTCTTGCAGCTAGGCTACCGGAAGTGGGGTTTATCAGATTCTCCAACTCATTGTGCATCTAATAGGCGAATAAAATCACTACCAAAAATGACAAATCTTAATCGACTTTTTTTTACGATACCCAAATGTCGTGAACTGGGAACCCAAAGTTGAAGCTTCAAACGGCAATTTAAGGCATTTCTCTTGCAGCTAGGCTACCGGAAGTGGGGTTTATCAGATTCTCCAACTCATTGTGCATCTAATAGGCGAATAAAATCACTACCAAAAATGACAAATCTTAATCGACTTTTTTTTACGATACCCAAATGTCGTGAACTGGGAACCCAAAGTTGAAGCTTCAAACGGCAATTTAAGGCATTTCTCTTGCAGCTAGGCTACCGGAAGTGGGGTTTATCAGATTCTCCAACTCATTGTGCATCTAATAGGCGAATAAAATCACTACCAAAAATGACAAATCTTAATCGACTTTTTTCTACGATACCCAAATGTCGTGAACTGGGAACCCAAAGTTGAAGCTTCAAACGGCAATTTAAGGCATTTCTCTTGCAGCTAGGCTACCGGAAGTGGGGTTTATCAGATTCTCCAACTCATTGTGCATCTAATAGGCGAATAAAATCACTACCAAAAATGACAAATCTTAATCGACTTTTTTCTACGATACCCAAATGTCGTGAACTGGGAACCCAAAGTTGAAGCTTCAAACGGCAATTTAAGGCATTTCTCTTGCAGCTAGGCTACCGGAAGTGGGGTTTATCAGATTCTCCAACTCATTGTGCATCTAATAGGCGAATAAAATCACTACCAAAAATGACAAATCTTAATCGACTTTTTTCTACGATACCCAAATGTCGTGAACTGGGAACCCAAAGTTGAAGCTTCAAACGGCAATTTAAGGCATTTCTCTTGCAGCTAGGCTACCGGAAGTGGGGTTTATCAGATTCTCCAACTCATTGTGCATCTAATAGGCGAATAAAATCACTACCAAAAATGACAAATCTTAATCGACTTTTTTTTACGATACCCAAATGTCGTGAACTGGGAACCCAAAGTTGAAGCTTCAAACGGCAATTTAAGGCATTTCTCTTGCAGCTAGGCTACCGGAAGTGGGGTTTATCAGATTCTCCAACTCATTGTGCATCTAATAGGCGAATAAAATCACTACCAAAAATGACAAATCTTAATCGACTTTTTTCTACGATACCCAAATGTCGTGAACTGGGAACCCAAAGTTGAAGCTTCAAACGGCAATTTAAGGCATTTCTCTTGCAGCTAGGCTACCGGAAGTGGGGTTTATCAGATTCTCCAACTCATTGTGCATCTAATAGGCGAATAAAATCACTACCAAAAATGACAAATCTTAATCGACTTTTTTCTACGATACCCAAATGTCGTGAACTGGGAACCCAAAGTTGAAGCTTCAAACGGCAATTTAAGGCATTTCTCTTGCAGCTAGGCTACCGGAAGTGGGGTTTATCAGATTCTCCAACTCATTGTGCATCTAATAGGCGAATAAAATCACTACCAAAAATGACAAATCTTAATCGACTTTTTTTTACGATACCCAAATGTCGTGAACTGGGAACCCAAAGTTGAAGCTTCAAACGGCAATTTAAGGCATTTCTCTTGCAGCTAGACTACCGGAAGTGGGGTTTATCTGATTCTCCAACTCATTGTGCATCTAATAGGCTAATAAAATCACTACCAAAAATGACAAATCTTAAACGACTTTTTTTTTCGATACCCAAATAACGTGAACTAGGAACCCAAAGTTGAAGTTTCAAACGGCAATTTAAGGTATTTCTCTTGCAGCTAGACTACCGGAAGTCGGGTTTATCAGATTCTCCAACTCATTGTGCATCTAATAGGCTAATAAAATCACTACCAAAAATGACAAATCTTAATCGACTTTTTTTTTCGATACCCAAATAACGTGAACTGGGAACCAAAAGTTGAAGCTTCAAACGGCAATTTAAGGCATTTCTCTTGCAGCTAGACTACCGGAAGTGGGGTTTATCAGATTCTGCAACTCATTGTGCATCTAATAGGCTAATAAAATCACTACCAAAAATGACAAATCTTAAACGACTTTTTTTTTCGATACCCAAATAACGTGAACTAGGAACCCAAAGTTGAAGCTTCAAACGGCAATTTAAGGCATTTCTCTTGCAGCTAGACTACCGGAAGTGTGGTTTATCTCATTCTCCAACTCATTGTGCATCTAATAGGCTAATAAAATCACTAGCAAAAATGACAAATCTTAAACGACTTTTTTTTTCGATACCCAAATAACGTGAACTGGGAACCCAAAATTGAAGCTTCAAACGGCAATTTAAGGCATTTCTCTTGCAGCTAGACTACCGGAAGTGGGGTTTATCAGATTCTCCAACTCATTGTGCATCTAATAGGCTAAAAAAATGACTACGAAAAATGACAAATCTTAAATGACTTTTTTTTTCGATAACCAAATAACGTGAACTGGGAACCCAAAGTTGAAGCTTCAAACGGCAATTTAAGACATTTCTCTTGCAGCTAGACTACCGGAAGTGGGGTTTATCTGATTCTCCAACTCATTGTGCAGCTAATAGGCTAATAAAATCACTACCAAAAATGACAAATCTTAAACGACTTTTTTTTTCGATACCCAAATAACGTGAACTGGGAACCCAAAGTTGAAGCTTCAAACGGCAATTTAAGGTATTTCTCTTGCAGCTAGACTACCGGAAGTGGGGTTTATCAGATTCTCCAACTCATTGTGCATGTAATAGGCTAATAAAATCACTACCAGATATGACAAATCTTAATCGACTTTTTTTTTCGATACCCAAATAACGTGAACTGGGAACCCAAAGTTGAAGTTTCAAACGGCAATTTAAGGCATTTCTCTTGCAGCTAGACTACCGGAAGTGGGGTTTATCAGATTCTCCAACTCATTGTGCATCTAATAGGCTAATAAAATCACTACCAAAAATGACAAATCTTAAACGACTTTTTTTTTCGATACCCAAATAACGTGATCTGGGAACCCAAAGTTGAAGCTTCAAACGGCAATTTAAGGTATTTCTCTTGCAGCTAGACTACCGGAAGTGGGGTTTATCAGATTTTCCAACTCATTGTGCATCTAATAGGCTAATAAAATCACTACCAAAAATGACAAATCTTAAACGACTTTTTTTTTCGATACCCAAATAACGTGAACTGGGAACCCAAAGTTGAAGCTTCAATCGGCAATTTAAGGCATTTCTCTTGCAGCTAGACTACCGGAAGTGGGGTTTATCTGATTCTCCAACTCATTGTGCATCTAATAGGCTAATAAAATCACTACCAAAAATGACAAATCTTAAACGACTTTTTTTTTCGATACCCAAATAACGTGAACTGGGAACCCAAAGTTGAAGCTTCAAACGGCAATTTAAGGCATTTCTCTTGCAGCTAGACTACCGGAAGTGGGGTTTATCAGATTCTCCAACTCATTGTGCATCTAATAGGCTAATAAAATCACTACCAAAAATGACAAATCTTAATCGACTTTTTTTTTCGATACCCAAATAACGAGAACTGGGAACCCAAAGTTGAAGCTTCAAACGGCAATTTAAGGCATTTCTCTTGCAGCTAGACTACCGGAAGTGGGGTTTATCAGATTCTCCAACTCATTGTGCATCTAATAGGCTAATAAAACCACTACCAAAAATGACAAATCTTAATCGACTTTTTTTTTCGATACCCAAATAACGTGAACTGGGAACCCAAAGTTGAAGCTTCAAACGGCAATTTAAGGCATTTCTCTTGCAGCTAGACTACCGGAAGTGGGGTTTATCTGATTCTCCAACTCATTGTGCATCTAATAGGCTAATAAAATCACTACCAAAAATGACAAATCTTAAACGACTTTTTTTTTCGATACCCAAATAACGTGAACTGGGAACCCAAAGTTGAAGCTTCAAACGGCAATTTAAGGCCTTTCTCTTGCAGCTAGACTACCGGAAGTTGGGTTTATCAGATTCTGCAACTCATTGTGCATCTAATAGGCTAATAAAATCACTACCAAAAATGACAAGTCTTAAACGACTTTTTTTTTCGATACCCAAATAACGTGAACTGGGAACCCAAAGTTGAAGCTTCAAACGGCAATTTAAGGCATTTCTCTTGCAGCTAGACTACCGGAAGTGGGGTTTATCTGATTCTCCAACTCATTGTGCATCTAATAGGCTAATAAAATCACTACCAAAAATGACAAATCTTAAACGACTTTTTTTTTCGATACCCAAATAACGTGAACTAGGAACCCAAAGTTGAAGCTTCAAACGGCAATTTAAGGCATTTCTCTTGCAGCTAGACTACCGGAAGTGTGGTTTATCTCATTCTCCAACTCATTGTGCATCTAATAGGCTAATAAAATCACTAGCAAAAATGACAAATCTTAAACGACTTTTTTTTTCGATACCCAAATAACGTGAACTGGGAACCCAAAATTCAAGCTTCAAACGGCAATTTAAGGCATTTCTCTTGCAGCTAGACTACCGGAAGTGGGGTTTATCAGATTCTCCAACTCATTGTGCATCTAATAGGCTAAAAAAATGACTACCAAAAATGACAAATCTTAAATGACTTTTTTTTTCGATAACCAAATAACGTGAACTGGGAACCCAAAGTTGAAGCTTCAAATGGCAATTTAAGACATTTCTCTTGCAGCTAGACTACCGGAAGTGGGGTTTATCTGATTCTCCAACTCATTGTGCAGCTAATAGGCTAATAAAATCACTACCAAAAATGACAAATCTTAAACGACTTTTTTTTTCGATACCCAAATAACGTGAACTGGGAACCCAAAGTTGAAGCTTCAAACGGCAATTTAAGGTATTTCTCTTGCAGCTAGACTACCGGAAGTGGGGTTTATCAGATTCTCCAACTCATTGTGCATGTAATAGGCTAATAAAATCACTACCAAATATGACAAATCTTAATCGACTTTTTTTTTCGATACCCAAATAACGTGAACTGGGAACCCAAAGTTGAAGTTTCAAACGGCAATTTAAGGCATTTCTCTTGCAGCTAGACTACCGGAAGTGGGGTTTATCAGATTCTCCAACTCATTGTGCATCTAATAGGCTAATAAAATCACTACCAAAAATGACAAATCTTAAACGACTTTTTTTTTCGATACCCAAATAACGTGATCTGGGAACCCAAAGTTGAAGCTTCAAACGGCAATTTAAGGTATTTCGCTTGCAGCTAGACTACCGGAAGTGGGGTTTATCAGATTTTCCAACTCATTGTGCATCTAATAGGCTAATAAAATCACTACCAAAAATGACAAATCTTAAACGACTTTTTTTTTCGATACCCAAATAACGTGAACTGGGAACCCAAAGTTGAAGCTTCAATCGGCAATTTAAGGCATTTCTCTTGCAGCTAGACTACCGGAAGTGGGGTTTATCTGATTCTCCAACTCATTGTACATCTAATAGGCTAATAAAATCACTACCAAAAATGACAAATCTTAAACGACTTTTTTTTTCGATACCCAAATAACGTGAACTGGGAACCCAAAGTTGAAGCTTCAAACGGCAATTTAAGGCATTTCTCTTGCAGCTAGACTACCGGAAGTGGGGTTTATCAGATTCTCCAACTCATTGTGCATCTAATAGGCTAATAAAATCACTACCAAAAATGACAAATCTTAATCGACTTTTTTTTTCGATACCCAAATAACGAGAACTGGGAACCCAAAGTTGAAGCTTCAAACGGCAATTTAAGGCATTTCTCTTGCAGCTAGACTACCGGAAGTGGGGTTTATCAGATTCTCCAACTCATTGTGCATCTAATAGGCTAATAAAACCACTACCAAAAATGACAAATCTTAATCGACTTTTTTTTTCGATACCCAAATAACGTGAACTGGGAACCCAAAGTTGAAGCTTCAAACGGCAATTTAAGGCATTTCTCTTGCAGCTAGACTACCGGAAGTGGGGTTTATCTGATTCTCCAACTCATTGTGCATCTAATAGGCTAATAAAATCACTACCAAAAATGACAAATCTTAAAAGACTTTTTTTTTCGATACCCAAATAACGTGAACTGGGAACCCAAAGTTGAAGCTTCAAACGGCAATTTAAGGCCTTTCTCTTGCATCTAGACTACCGGAAGTGGGGTTTATCAGATTCTCCAACTCATTGTGCATCTAATAGGCTAATAAACCACTACCAAAAATGACAAATCTTAATCGACTTTTTTTTTCTCTACCCAATTAACGTGAACTGGGAACCCAAAGTTGAAGCTTCAAACGGCAATTTAAGGCATTTCCCTTGCAGCTAAGCTACCGGAAGTGGGGTTTATCAGATTCTCCAACTCATTGTGCATCGAATAGGCTAAAAAAATCACTACCAAAAATGACAAATCTTAATCGACTTTTTTTTTCGATACCCAAATAACGTGAACTGGGAACCCAAAGTTGAAGCTTCAAACGGCAATTTAAGGCATTTCTCTTGCAGCTAGACTACCGGAAGTGGGGTTTATCAGATTCTCCAACTCATTGTGCATCTAATAGGCTAATAAAATGACTACCAAAAATGACAAGTCTTAAACGACTTTTTTTTTCGATACCCAAATAACGTGAACTGGGAACCAAAAGTTGAAGCTTCAAACGGCAATTTAAGGCATTTCTCTTGCAGCTAGACTACCGGAAGTTGGGTTTATCAGATTCTGCAACTCATTGTGCATCTAATAGGCTAATAAAATCACTACCAAAAATGACAAGTCTTAAACGACTTTTTTTTTCGATACCCAAATAACGTGAACTGGGAACCCAAAGTTGAAGCTTCAAACGGCAATTTAAGGCATTTCTCTTGCAGCTAGACTACCGGAAGTGGGGTTTATCTGATTCTCCAACTCATTGTGCATCTAATAGGCTAATAAAATCACTACTAAAAATGACAAATCTTAATCGACTTTTTTTTTCGATACCCAAATAACGTGAACTGGGAACCCAAAGTTGAAGCTTCAAACGGCAATTTAAGGCATTTCTCTTGCAGCTAGACTACCGGAAGTGCGGTTTATCAGATTCTCAAACTCATTGTGCATCTAATAGGCTAATAAAATCACTACCAAAAATGACAAATCTTAAACGACTTTTTTTTTCGATACCCAAATAACGTGAACTGGGAACCCAAAGTTGAAGCTTCAATCGGCAATTTAAGGCATTTCTCTTGCAGCTAGACTACCGGAAGTGGGTTTTATCAGATACTCCAACTCATTGTGCATCTAATAGGTTAATAAAATCACTACCAAAAATGACAAATCTTAAACGACTTTTTTTTTCGATACCCAAATAACGTGAACTGGGAACCCAAAGTTGAAGCTTCAAACGGCAATTTAAGGCATTTCTCTTGCAGCTAGACTACCGGAAGTGGGGTTTATCAGATTCTCCAACTCATTGTGCATCTAATAGGCTAATAAAATCACTACCAAAAATGACAAATCTTAAACGACTTTTTTTTTCGATACCCAAATAACGTGAACTGGGAACCCAAAGTTGAAGCTTCAAACGGCAATTTAAGGCATTTCACTTGCAGCTAGACTACCGGAAGTGGGGTTTATCAGATTCTCCAACTCATTGTGCATCTAATAGGCTAATAAAATCACTACCAAAAATGACAAATCTTAATCGACTTTTTTTTTCGATACCCAAATAACGTGAACTGGGAACCCAAAGTTGAAGCTTCAAACGGCAATTTAAGGCATTTCTCTTGCAGCTAGACTACCGGAAGTGGGGTTTATCAGATTCTCCAACTCATTGTGCATCTAATAGGCTAATAAAATGACTACCAAAAATGACAAATCTTAAACGACTTTTTTTTTCGATACCCAAATAACGTGAACTGGGAACCAAAAGTTGAAGCTTCAAACGGCAATTTAAGGCATTTCTCTTGCAGCTAGACTACCGGAAGTTGGGTTTATCAGATTCTGCAACTCATTGTGCATCTAATAGGCTAATAAAATCACTACCAAAAATGACAAGTCTTAAACGACTTTTTTTTTCGATACCCAAATAACGTGAACTGGGAACCCAAAGTTGAAGCTTCAAACGGCAATTTAAGGCATTTCTCTTGCAGCTAGACTACCGGAAGTGGGGTTTATCTGATTCTCCAACTCATTGTGCATCTAATAGGCTAATAAAATCACTACCAAAAATGACAAATCTTAAACGACTTTTTTTTTCGATACCCAAATAACGTGAACTAGGAACCCAAAGTTGAAGCTTCAAACGGCAATTTAAGGCATTTCTCTTGCAGCTAGACTACCGGAAGTGTGGTTTATCTCATTCTCCAACTCATTGTGCATCTAATAGGCTAATAAAATCACTAGCAAAAATGACAAATCTTAAACGACTTTTTTTTTCGATACCCAAATAACGTGAACTGGGAACCCAAAATTCAAGCTTCAAACGGCAATTTATGGCATTTCTCTTGCAGCTAGACTACCGGAAGTGGGGTTTATCAGATTCTCCAACTCATTGTGCATCTAATAGGCTAAAAAAATGACTACCAAAAATGACAAATCTTAAATGACTTTTTTTTTCGATACCCAAATAACGTGAACTGGGAACCCAAAGTTGAAGCTTCAAACGGCAATTTAAGGCATTTCTCTTGCAGCTAGACTACCGGAAGTGGGGTTTATCTGATTCTCCAACTCATTGTGCAGCTAATAGGCTAATAAAATCACTACCAAAAATGACAAATCTTAAAAGACTTTTTTTTTCGATACCCAAATAACGTGAACTGGGAACCCAAAGTTGAAGCTTCAAACGGCAATTTAAGGTATTTCTCTTGCAGCTAGACTACCGGAAGTGGGGTTTATCAGATTCTCCAACTCATTGTGCATGTAATAGGCTAATAAAATCACTACCAAATATGACAAATCTTAATCGACTTTTTTTTTCGATACCCAAATAACGTGAACTGGGAACCCAAAGTTGAAGTTTCAAACGGCAATTTAAGGCATTTCTCTTGCAGCTAGACTACCGGAAGTGGGATTTATCTGATTCTCCAACTCATTGTGCATCTAATAGGCTAATAAAATCACTACCAAAAATGACAAATCTTAAACGACTTTTTTTTTCGATACCCAAATAACGTGAACTGGGAACCCAAAGTTGAAGCTTCAAACGGCAATTTAAGGCCTTTCTCTTGCATCTAGACTACCGGAAGTGGGGTTTATCAGATTCTCCAACTCATTGTGCATCTAATAGGCTAATAAACCACTACCAAAAATGACAAATCTTAATCGACTTTTTTTTTCTCTACCCAATTAACGTGAACTGGGAACCCAAAGTTGAAGCTTCAAACGGCAATTTAAGGCATTTCTCTTGCAGCTAGACTACCGGAAGTGGGGTTTATCTGATTCTCCAACTCATTGTGCATCTAATAGGCTAATAAAATCACTACTAAAAATGACAAATCTTAATCGACTTTTTTTTTCGATACCCAAATAACGTGAACTGGGAACCCAAAGTTGAAGCTTCAAACGGCAATTTACGGCATTTCTCTTGCAGCTAGACTACCGGAAGTGCGGTTTATCAGATTCTCAAACTCATTGTGCATCTAATAGGCTAATAAAATCACTACCAAAAATGACAAATCTTAAACGACTTTTTTTTTCGATACCCAAATAACGTGAACTGGGAACCCAAAGTTGAAGCTTCAATCGGCAATTTAAGGCATTTCTCTTGCAGCTAGACTACCGGAAGTGGGTTTTATCAGATACTCCAACTCATTGTGCATCTAATAGGTTAATAAAATCACTACCAAAAATGACAAATCTTAAACGACTTTTTTTTTCGATACCCAAATAACGTGAACTGGGAACCCAAAGTTGAAGCTTCAAACGGCAATTTAAGGCATTTCTCTTGCAGCTAGACTACCGGAAGTGGGGTTTATCAGATTCTCCAACTCATTGTGCATCTAATAGGCTAATAAAATCACTACCAAAAATGACAAATCTTAAACGACTTTTTTTTTCGATACCCAAATAACGTGAACTGGGAACCCAAAGTTGAAGCTTCAAACGGCAATTTAAGGCATTTCACTTGCAGCTAGACTACCGGAAGTGGGGTTTATCAGATTCTCCAACTCATTGTGCATCTAATAGGCTAATAAAATCACTACCAAAAATGACAAATCTTAATCGACTTTTTTTTTCGATACCCAAATAACGTGAACTGGGAACCCAAAGTTGAAGCTTCAAACGGCAATTTAAGGCATTTCTCTTGCAGCTAGACTACCGGAAGTGGGGTTTATCAGATTCTCCAACTCATTGTGCATCTAATAGGCTAATAAAATGACTACCAAAAATGACAAGTCTTAAACGACTTTTTTTTTCGATACCCAAATAACGTGAACTGGGAACCAAAAGTTGAAGCTTCAAACGGCAATTTAAGGCATTTCTCTTGCAGCTAGACTACCGGAAGTTGGGTTTATCAGATTCTGCAACTCATTGTGCATCTAATAGGCTAATAAAATCACTACCAAAAATGACAAGTCTTAAACGACTTTTTTTTTCGATACCCAAATAACGTGAACTGGGAACCCAAAGTTGAAGCTTCAAACGGCAATTTAAGGCATTTCTCTTGCAGCTAGACTACCGGAAGTGGGGTTTATCTGATTCTCCAACTCATTGTGCATCTAATAGGCTAATAAAATCACTACCAAAAATGACAAATCTTAAACGACTTTTTTTTTCGATACCCAAATAACGTGAACTAGGAACCCAAAGTTGAAGCTTCAAACGGCAATTTAAGGCATTTCTCTTGCAGCTAGACTACCGGAAGTGTGGTTTATCTCATTCTCCAACTCATTGTGCATCTAATAGGCTAATAAAATCACTAGCAAAAATGACAAATCTTAAACGACTTTTTTTTTCGATACCCAAATAACGTGAACTGGGAACCCAAAATTCAAGCTTCAAACGGCAATTTAAGGCATTTCTCTTGCAGCTAGACTACCGGAAGTGGGGTTTATCAGATTCTCCAACTCATTGTGCATCTAATAGGCTAAAAAAATGACTACCAAAAATGACAAATCTTAAATGACTTTTTTTTTCGATACCCAAATAACGTGAACTGGGAACCCAAAGTTGAAGCTTCAAACGGCAATTTAAGGCATTTCTCTTGCAGCTAGACTACCGGAAGTGGGGTTTATCTGATTCTCCAACTCATTGTGCAGCTAATAGGCTAATAAAATCACTACCAAAAATGACAAATCTTAAAAGACTTTTTTTTTCGATACCCAAATAACGTGAACTGGGAACCCAAAGTTGAAGCTTCAAAAGGCAATTTAAGGTATTTCTCTTGCAGCTAGACTACCGGAAGTGGGGTTTATCAGATTCTCCAACTCATTGTGCATGTAATAGGCTAATAAAATCACTACCAAATATGACAAATCTTAATCGACTTTTTTTTTCGATACCCAAATAACGTGAACTGGGAACCCAAAGTTGAAGTTTCAAACGGCAATTTAAGGCATTTCTCTTGCAGCTAGACTACCGGAAGTGGGGTTTATCAGATTCTCCAACTCATTGTGCATCTAATAGGCTAATAAAATCACTACCAAAAATGACAAATCTTAAACGACTTTTTTTTTCGATACCCAAATAACGTGATCTGGGAACCCAAAGTTGAAGCTTCAAACGGCAATTTAAGGTATTTCTCTTGCAGCTAGACTACCGGAAGTGGGGTTTATCAGATTCTCCAACTCATTGTACATCTAATAGGCTAATAAAATCACTACTAAAAATGACAAATCTTAATCGACTTTTTTTTTCGATACCCAAATAACGTGAACTGGGAACCCAAAGTTGAAGCTTCAAACGGCAATTTAAGGCATTTCTCTGGCAGCTAGACTACCGGAAGTGCGGTTTATCAGATTCTCAAACTCATTGTGCATCTAATAGGCTAATAAAATCACTACCAAAAATGACAAAACTTAAACGACTTTTTTTTTCGATACCCAAATAACGTGAACTGGGAACCCAAAGTTGAAGCTTCAATCGGCAATTTAAGGCATTTCTCTTGCAGCTAGACTACCGGAAGTGGGTTTTATCAGATACTCCAACTCATTGTGCATCTAATAGGTTAATAAAATCACTACCAAAAATGACAAATCTTAAACGACTTTTTTTTTCGATACCCAAATAACGTGAACTGGGAACCCAAAGTTGAAGCTTCAAACGGCAATTTAAGGCATTTCTCTTGCAGCTAGACTACCGGAAGTAGGGTTTATCTGATTCTCCAACTCATTGTGGATCTAATAGGCTAATAAAATCACTACCAAAAATGACAAATCTTAAACGACTTTTTTTTTCGATACCCAAATAACGTGAACTGGGAACCCAAAGTTGAAGCTTCAAACGGCAATTTAAGGCATTTCTCTTGCAGCTAGACTACCGGAAGTAGGGTTTATCTGATTCTCCAACTCATTGTGCATCTAATAGGCTAATAAAATCACTACCAAAAATGACAAATCTTAAACGACTTTTTTTTTCGATACCCAAATAACGTGAACTGGGAACCCAAAGTTGAAGCTTCAAACGGCAATTTAAGGCATTTCTCTTGCAGCTAGACTACCGGAAGTGGGGTTTATCAGATTCTCCAACTCATTGTGCATCTAATAGGCTAATAAAATCACTACCAAAAATGACAAATCTTAATCGATTTTTTTTACGTTACCCAAATAACGTGAACTGGGAACCCAAAGTTGAAGCTTCAAACGGCAATTTAAGGCATTTCTCTTGCAGCTAGACTACCGGAAGTGGGGTTTATCAGATTCTCCAACTCATTGTGCATCTAATAGGCGAATAAAATCACTACCAAAAATGACAAATCTTAATCGACTTTTTTTTACGATACCCAAATAACGTGAACTGGGAACCCAAAGTTGAAGCTTCAAACGGCAATTTAAGGCATTTCTCTTGCAGCTAGGCTACCGGAAGTGGAATTTATCTGATTCTCCAACTCATTGTGCATCTAATAGGCTAATAAAATCACTACCAAAAATGACAAATCTTAAACGACATTTTTTTCGATACCCAAATAACGTGAACTGGGAACCCAAAGTTGAAGCTTCAAACGGCAATTTAAGGCATTTCTCTTGCAGCTAGACTACCGGAAGTGGGTTTTATCAGATACTCCAACTCATTGTGCATCTAATAGGTTAATAAAATCACTACCAAAAATGACAAATCTTAATCGACTTTTTTTTACGATACCCAAATAACGTGAACTGGGAATCCAAAGTTGAAGCTTCAAACGGCAATTTAAGGCATTTCTCTTGCAGCTAGACTACCGGAAGTGGAATTTATCTGATTCTCCAACTCATTGTGCATCTAATAGGCGAATAAAATCACTACCAAAAATGACAAATCTTAATCGACTTTTTTTTACGATACCCAAATAACGTGAACTGGGAACCCAAAGTTGAAGCTTCAAACGGCAATTTAAGGCATTTCTCTTGCAGCTAGACTACCGGAAGTGAGGTTTATCAGATTCTCCAACTCATTGTGCATCTAATAGGCGAATAAAATCACTACCAAAAATGACAAATCTTAAACGACTTTTTTTTTCGATACCCAAATAACGTGAACTGGGAACCCAAAGTTGAAGCTTCAAACGGCAATTTAAGGCATTTCTCTTGCAGCTAGACTACCGGAAGTGGGGTTTATCAGATTCTCCAACTCATTGTGCATCTAATAGGCGAATAAAATCACTACCAAAAATGACAAATCTTAATCGACTTTTTTTTTCGATACCCAAATAACGTGAACTGGGAACCCAAAGTTGAAGCTTCAAACGGCAATTTAAGGCATTTCTCTTGCAGCTAGACTACCGGAAGTGGGGTTTATCAGATTCTCCAACTCATTGTGCATCTAATAGGCGAATAAAATCACTACCAAAAATGACAAATCTTAATCGATTTTTTTTTTCGATACCCAAATAACGTCAACTGGGAACCAAAAGTTGAAGCTTCAAACGGCAATTTAAGGCATTTCTCTTGCAGCTAGACTACCGGAAGTGGGGTTTATCAGATTCTCCAACTCATTGTGCATCTAATAGGCTAATAAAATCACTACCAAAAATGACAAATCTTAATCAACTTTTTTTTTCGATACCCAAATAACGTGAACTGGGAACCCAAAGTTGAAGCTTCAAACGGCAATTTAAGGCATTTCTCTTGCAGCTAGACTACCGGAAGTGGGGTTTATCAGATTCTCCAACTCATTGTGCATCTAATAGGCGAATAAAATCACTACCAAAAATGACAAATCTTAATCGACTTTTTTTTTCGATACCCAAATAACGTGAACTGGGAACCCAAAGTTGAAGCTTCAAACGGCAATTTAAGGCATTTCTCTTGCAGCTAGACTACCGGAAGTGGGGTTTATCTGATTCTCCAACTCATTGTGCATCTAATAGGCGAATAAAATCACTACCAAAAATGACAAATCTTAATCGATTTTTTTTTTCGATACCCAAATAACGTGAACTGGGAACCAAAAGTTGAAGCTTCAAACGGCAATTTAAGGCATTTCTCTTGCAGCTAGACTACCGGAAGTGGGGTTTATCAGATTCTCCAACTCATTGTGCATCTAATAGGCGAATAAAATCACTACCAAAAATGACAAATCTTAATCGACTTTTTTTTTCGATACCCAAATAACGTGAACTGGGAACCCAAAGTTGAAGCTTCAAACGGCAATTTAAGGCATTTCTCTTGCAGCTAGACTACCGGAAGTGGGGTTTATCTGATTCTCCAACTCATTGTGCATCTAATAGGCGAATAAAATCACTACCAAAAATGACAAATCTTAATCGATTTTTTTTTTCGATACCCAAATAACGTGAACTGGGAACCAAAAGTTGAAGCTTCAAACGGCAATTTAAGGCATTTCTCTTGCAGCTAGACTACCGGAAGTGGGGTTTATCAGATTCTCCAACTCATTGTGCATCTAATAGGCTAATAAAATCACTACCAAAAATGACAAATCTTAATCGACTTTTTTTTTCGATACCCAAATAACGTGAACTGGGAACCCAAAGTTGAAGCTTCAAACGGCAATTTAAGGCATTTCTCTTGCAGCTAGACTACCGGAAGTGGGGTTTATCAGATTCTCCAACTCATTGTGCATCTAATAGGCGAATAAAATCACTACCAAAAATGACAAATCTTAATCGACTTTTTTTTACGATACCCAAATAACGTGAATTGGGAACCCAACCCAAATAACGTGAACTGGGAACCCAAAGTTGAAGCTTCAAACGGCAATTTAAGGCATTTCTCTTGCAGCTAGACTACCGGAAGTGGGGTTTATCAGATTCTCCAACTCATTGTGCATCTAATAGGCGAATAAAATCACTACCAAAAATGACAAATCTTAATCGATTTTTTTTTTCGATACCCAAATAACGTCAACTGGGAACCAAAAGTTGAAGCTTCAAACGGCAATTTAAGGCATTTCTCTTGCAGCTAGACTACCGGAAGTGGGGTTTATCAGATTCTCCAACTCATTGTGCATCTAATAGGCTAATAAAATCACTACCAAAAATGACAAATCTTAATCAACTTTTTTTTTCGATACCCAAATAACGTGAACTGGGAACCCAAAGTTGAAGCTTCAAACGGCAATTTAAGGCATTTCTCTTGCAGCTAGACTACCGGAAGTGGGGTTTATCAGATTCTCCAACTCATTGTGCATCTAATAGGCGAATAAAATCACTACCAAAAATGACAAATCTTAATCGACTTTTTTTTTCGATACCCAAATAACGTGAACTGGGAACCCAAAGTTGAAGCTTCAAACGGCAATTTAAGGCATTTCTCTTGCAGCTAGACTACCGGAAGTGGGGTTTATCTGATTCTCCAACTCATTGTGCATCTAATAGGCGAATAAAATCACTACCAAAAATGACAAATCTTAATCGATTTTTTTTTTCGATACCCAAATAACGTGAACTGGGAACCAAAAGTTGAAGCTTCAAACGGCAATTTAAGGCATTTCTCTTGCAGCTAGACTACCGGAAGTGGGGTTTATCAGATTCTCCAACTCATTGTGCATCTAATAGGCTAATAAAATCACTACCAAAAATGACAAATCTTAATCGACTTTTTTTTTCGATACCCAAATAACGTGAACTGGGAACCCAAAGTTGAAGCTTCAAACGGCAATTTAAGGCATTTCTCTTGCAGCTAGACTACCGGAAGTGGGGTTTATCAGATTCTCCAACTCATTGTGCATCTAATAGGCGAATAAAATCACTACCAAAAATTACAAATCTTAATCGACTTTTTTTTACGATACCCAAATAACGTGAATTGGGAACCCAACCCAAATAACGTGAACTGGGAATCCAAAGTTGAAGCTTCAAACGGCAATTTAAGGCATTTCTCTTGCAGCTAGACTACCGGAAGTGGGGTTTATCAGATTCTCCAACTCATTGTGCATCTAATAGGCGAATAAAATCACTACCAAAAATGACAAATCTTAATCGACTTTTTTTTTCGATACCCAAATAACGTGAACTGGGAACCCAAAGTTGAAGCTTCAAACGGCAATTTAAGGCATTTCTCTTGCAGCTAGACTACCGGAAGTGGGGTTTATCTGATTCTCCAACTCATTGTGCATCTAATAGGCGAATAAAATCACTACCAAAAATGACAAATCTTAATCGATTTTTTTTTTCGATACCCAAATAACGTGAACTGGGAACCAAAAGTTGAAGCTTCAAACGGCAATTTAAGGCATTTCTCTTGCAGCTAGACTACCGGAAGTGGGGTTTATCAGATTCTCCAACTCATTGTGCATCTAATAGGCTAATAAAATCACTACCAAAAATGACAAATCTTAATCGACTTTTTTTTTCGATACCCAAATAACGTGAACTGGGAACCCAAAGTTGAAGCTTCAAACGGCAATTTAAGGCATTTCTCTTGCAGCTAGACTACCGGAAGTGGGGTTTATCAGATTCTCCAACTCATTGTGCATCTAATAGGCGAATAAAATCACTACCAAAAATGACAAATCTTAATCGACTTTTTTTTACGATACCCAAATAACGTGAACTGGGAACCCAAAGTTGAAGCTTCAAACGGCAATTTAAGGCATTTCTCTTGCAGCTAGGCTACCGGAAGTGGGGTTTATCAGATTCTCCAACTCATTGTGCATCTAATAGGCGAATAAAATCACTACCAAAAATGACAAATCTTAATCGACTTTTTTTTACGATACCCAAATAACGTGAACTGGGAACCCAACCCAAATAACGTGAACTGGGAACCCAAAGTTGAAGCTTCAAACGGCAATTTAAGGCATTTCTCTTGCAGCTAGACTACCGGAAGTGGGGTTTATCAGATTCTCCAACTCATTGTGCATCTAATAGGCGAATAAAATCACTACCAAAAATGACAAATCTTAATCGATTTTTTTTTTCGATACCCAAATAACGTGAACTGGGAACCCAAAGTTGAAGCTTCAAACGGCAATTTAAGGCATTTCTCTTGCAGCTAGGCTACCGGAAGTGGGGTTTATCAGATTCTCCAACTCATTGAGCATCTAATAGGCGAATAAAATCACTACCAAAAATGACAAATCTTAATCGACTTTTTTTTCCGATACCCAAATAACGTGAACTGGGAATCCAAAGTTGAAGCTTCAAACGGCAATTTAAGGCATTTCTCTTGCAGCTAGGCTACCGGAAGTGGGGTTTATCAGATTCTCCAACTCATTGTGCATCTAATAGGCGAATAAAATCACTACCAAAAATGACAAATCTTAATCGACTTTTTTTTACGATACCCAAATAACGTGAACTGGGAACCCAAAGTTGAAGCTTCAAACGGCAATTTAAGGCATTTCTCTTGCACCTAGACTACCGGAAGTGGGGTTTATCAGATTCTCCAACTCATTGTGCATCTAATAGGCGAATAAAATCACTACCAAAAATGACAAATCTTAATCGACTTTTTTTTACGAATCCCAAATAACGTGAACTGGGAACCCAAAGTTGAAGCTTCAAACGGCAATTTAAGGCATTTCACTTGCAGCTAGACTACCGGAAGTGGGGTTTATCAGATTCTCCAACTCATTGTGCATCTAATAGGCGAATAAAATCACTACCAAAAATGACAAATCTTAATCGACCTTTTTTTTCGATACCCAAATAACGTGAACTGGGAACCCAAAGTTGAAGCTTCAAACGGCAATTTAAGGCATTTCTCTTGCAGCTAGACTACCGGAAGTGGGGTTTATCAGATTCTCCAACTCATTGTGCATCTAATAGGCGAATAAAATCACTACCAAAAATGACAAATCTTAATCGACTTTTTTTTACGATACCCAAATAACGTGAACTGGGAACCCAAAGTTGAAGCTTCAAACGGCAATTTAAGGCATTTCTCTTGCAGCTAGACTACCGGAAGTGGGGTTTATCAGATTCTCCAACTCATTGTGCCTCTAATAGGCGAATAAAATCACTACCAAAAATGACAAATCTTAATCGACTTTTTTTTACGATACCCAAATAACGTGAACTGGGAACCCACAGTTGAAGCTTCAAACGGCAATTTAAGGCATTTCTCTTGCAGCTAGACTACCGGACGTGGAGTTTATCAGATTCTCCAACTCATTGTGCATCTAATAGGCGAATAAAATCACTACCAAAATTGACAAATCTTAATCGACTTTTTTTTACGATACCCAAATAACGTGAACTGGGAACCCAAAGTTGAAGCTTCAAACGGCAATTTAAGGCATTTCACTTGCAGCGAGAATACCGGAAGTGGGGTTTATCAGATTCTCCAACTCATTGTGCATCTAATAGGCGAATAAAATCACTACCAAAAATGACAAATCTTAATCGACTTTTTTTTTCGATACCCAAATAACGTGAACTGGGAACCCAAAGTTGAAGCTTCAAACGGCAATTTAAGGCATTTCTCTTGCAGCTAGACTACCGGAAGTGGGGTTTATCAGATTCTCCAACTCATTGTGCATCTAATAGGCGAATAAAATCACTACCAAAAATGACAAATCTTAATCGACTTTTTTTTTCGATACCCAAATAACGTGAACTGGGAACCCAAAGTTGAAGCTTCAAACGGCAATTTAAGGCATTTCTCTTGCAGCTAGACTACCGGAAGTGGGGTTTATCAGATTCTCCAACTCATTGTGCATCTAATAGGCTAATAAAATCACTACCAAAAATGACAAATCTTAATCGACTTTTTTTTACGATACCCAAATAACGTGAACTGGGAACCCAAAGTTGAAGCTTCAAACGGCAATTTAAGGCATTTCTCTTGCAGCTAGAATACCGGAAGCGGGGTTTATCAGATTCTCCAACTCATTGTGCATCTAATAAACGAATAAAATCACTACCAAAAATGACAAATCTTAATCGACTTTTTTTTACGATACCCAAATAACGTGAACTGGGAACCCAAAGTTGAAGCTTCAAACGGCAATTTAAGGCATTTCTCTTGCAGCTAGACTACCGGAAGTGGGGTTTATCAGATTCTCCAACTCATTGTGCATCTAATAGGCAAATAAAATCACTACCAAATATGACAAATCTTAATCGACTTTTTTTTACGATACCCAAATAACGTGAACTGGGAACCCAAAGTTGAAGCTTCAAACGGCAATTTAAGGCATTTCTCTTGCAGCTAGACTACCGGAAGTTGGGTTTATCAGATTCTCCAACTCATTGTGCATCTAATAGGCGAATAAAATCACTACCAAAAATGACAAATCTTAATCGACTTTTTTTTTCGATACCCAAATAACGTGAACTGGGAACCCAAAGTTGAAGCTTCAAACGGCAATTTAAGGCATTTCTCTTGCAGCTAGACTACCGGAAGTGGGGTTTATCAGATTCTCCAACTCATTGTGCATCTAATAGGCGAATAAAATCACTACCAAAAATGACAAATCTTAATCGACTTTTTTTTACGATACCCAAATAACGTGAACTGGGAACCCAAAGTTGAAGCTTCAAACGGCAATTTAAGGCATTTCTCTTGCAGCTAGACTACCGGAAGTGGGGTTTATCAGATTCTCCAACTCATTGTGCATCTAATAGGCGAATAAAATCACTACCAAAAATGAAAAATCTTAATCGACTTTTTTTTTCGATACCCAAATAACGTGAACTGGGAACCCAAAGTTGAAGCTTCAAACGGCAATTTAATGCATTTCTCTTGCAGCTAGACTACCGGAAGTGGGGTTTATCAGATTCTCCAACTCATTGTGCATCTAATAGGCGAATAAAATCACTACCAAAAATGACAAATGTTAATCGACTTTTTTTTACGATACCCAAATAACGTGAACTGGGAACCCAAAGTTGAAGCTTCAAACGGCAATTTAAGGCATTTCTCTTGCAGCTAGACTACCGGAAGTGGGGTTTATCAGATTCTCCAACTCATTGTGCATCTAATAGGCGAATAAAATCACTACCAAAAATGACAAATCTTAATCGACTTTTTTTTACGATACCCAAATAACGTGAACTGGGAACCCAAAGTTGAAGCTTCAAACGGCAATTTAAGGCATTTCTCTTGCAGCTAGACTACCGGAAGTGGGGTTTATCAGATTCTCCAACTCATTGTGCATCTAATAGGCGAATAAAATCACTACCAAAAATGACAAATCTTAATCGACTTTTTTTTACGATACCCAAATAACGTGAACTGGGAACCCAAAGTTGAAGCTTCAAACGGCAATTTAAGGCATTTCTCTTGCAGCTAGACTACCGGAAGTGGGGTTTATCAGATTCTCCAACTCATTGTGCATCTAATAGGCGAATAAAATCACTACCAAAAATGACAAATCTTAATCGACTTTTTTTTACGATACCCAAATAACGTGAACTGGGAACCCAACCCAAATAACGTGAACTGGGAACCCAAAGTTGAAGCTTCAAACGGCAATTTAAGGCATTTCTCTTGCTGCTAGACTACCGGAAGTGGGGTTTATCAGATTCTCCAACTCATTGTGCATCTAATAGGCGAATAAAATCACTACCAAAAATGACAAATCTTAATCGACTTTTTTTTACGATACCCAAATAACGTGAACTGGGATCCCAAAGTTGAAGCTTCAAACGGCAATTTAAGGCATTTCTCTTGCAGCTAGACTACCGGAAGTGGGGTTTATCAGATTCTCCAACTCATTGTGCATCTAATAGGCGAATAAAATCACTACCAAAAATGACAAATCTTAATCGACTTTTTTTTACGATACCCAAATAACGTGAACTGGGAACCCAAAGTTGAAGCTTCAAACGGCAATTTAAGGCATTTCTCTTGCAGCTAGACTACCGGAAGTGGGGTTTATCAGATTCTCCAACTCATTGTGCATCTAATAGGCGAATAAAATCACTACCAAAAATGACAAATCTTAATCGACTTTCTTTTACGATACCCAAATAACGTGAACTGGGATCCCAACCCAAATAACGTGACTTGGGAACCCAAAGTTGAAGCTTCAAACGGCAATTTAAGGCATTTCTCTTGCAGCTAGACTACCGGAAGTGGGGTTTATCAGATTCTCCAACTCATTGTGCATCTAATAGGCGAATAAAATCACTACCAAAAATGACAAATCTTAATCGACTTTTTTTTACGATACCCAAATAACGTGAACTGGGAACCCAAAGTTGAAGCTTCAAACGGCAATTTAAGGCATTTCTCTTGCAGCTAGACTACCGGAAGTGGGGTTTATCAGATTCTCCAACTCATTGTGCATCTAATAGGCGAATAAAATCACTACCAAAAATGACAAATCTTAATCGACTTTTTTTTACGATACCCAAATAACGTGAACTGGGAACCCAAAGTTGAAGCTTCAAACGGCAATTTAAGGCATTTCTCTTGCAGCTAGACTACCGGAAGTGGGGTTTATCAGATTCTCCAACTCATTGTGCATCTAATAGGCGAATAAAATCACTACCAAAAATGACAAATCTTAATCGACTTTTTTTTACGATACCCAAATAACGTGAACTGGGAACCCAAAGTTGAAGCTTCAAACGGCAATTTAAGGCATTTCTCTTGCAGCTAGACTACCGGAAGTGGGGTTTATCAGATTCTCCAACTCATTGTGCATCTAATAGGCGAATAAAATCACTACCAAAAATGACAAATCTTAATCGACTTTTTTTTACGATACCCAAATAACGTGAACTGGGAACCCAAAGTTGAAGCTTCAAACGGCAATTTAAGGCATTTCTCTTGCAGCTAGACTACCGGAAGTGGGGTTTATCAGATTCTCCAACTCATTGTGCATCTAATAGGCGAATAAAATCACTACCAAAAATGAAAAATCTTAATCGACTTTTTTTTTCGATACCCAAATAACGTGAACTGGGAACCCAAAGTTGAAGCTTCAAACGGCAATTTAATGCATTTCTCTTGCAGCTAGACTACCGGAAGTGGGGTTTATCAGATTCTCCAACTCATTGTGCATCTAATAGGCGAATAAAATCACTACCAAAAATGACAAATGTTAATCGACTTTTTTTTACGATACCCAAATAACGTGAACTGGGAACCCAAAGTTGAAGCTTCAAACGGCAATTTAAGGCATTTCTCTTGCAGCTAGACTACCGGAAGTGGGGTTTATCAGATTCTCCAACTCATTGTGCATCTAATAGGCGAATAAAATCACTACCAAAAATGTCAAATCTTAATCGACTTTTTTTTACGATACCCAAATAACGTGAACTGGGAACCCAAAGTTGAAGCTTCAAACGGCAATTTAAGGCATTTCTCTTGCAGCTAGACTACCGGAAGTGGGGTTTATCAGATTCTCCAACTCATTGTGCATCTAATAGGCGAATAAAATCACTACCAAAAATGACAAATCTTAATCGACTTTTTTTTTCGATACCCAAATAACGTGAACTGGGAACCCAAAGTTGAAGCTTCAAACGGCAATTTAAGGCATTTCTCTTGCAGCTAGACTACCGGAAGTGGGGTTTATCAGATTCTCCAACTCATTGTGCATCTAATAGGCGAATAAAATCACTACCAAAAATGTCAAATCTTAATCGACTTTTTTTTACGATACCCAAATAACGTGAACTGGGAACCCAAAGTTGAAGCTTCAAACGGCAATTTAAGGCATTTCTCTTGCAGCTAGACTACCGGAAGTGGGGTTTATCAGATTCTCCAACTCATTGTGCATCTAATAGGCGAATAAAATCACTACCAAAAATGACAAATCTTAATCGACTTTTTTTTTCGATACCCAAATAACGTGAACTGGGAACCCAAAGTTGAAGCTTCAAACGGCAATTTAAGGCATTTCTCTTGCAGCTAGACTACCGGAAGTGGGGTTTATCAGATTCTCCAACTCATTGTGCATCTAATAGGCGAATAAAATCACTACCAAAAATGACAAATCTTAATCGACTTTTTTTTACGATACCCAAATAACGTGAACTGGGAACCCAAAGTTGAAGCTTCAAACGGCAATTTAAGGCATTTCTCTTGCAGCTAGACTACCGGAAGTGGGGTTTATCAGATTCTCCAACTCATTGTGCATCTAATAGGCGAATAAAATCACTACCAAAAATGACAAATCTTAATCGACTTTTTTTTACGATACCCAAATAACGTGAACTGGGAACCCAAAGTTGAAGCTTCAAACGGCAATTTAAGGCATTTCTCTTGCAGCTAGACTACCGGAAGTGGGGTTTATCAGATTCTCCAACTCATTGTGCATCTAATAGGCGAATAAAATCACTACCAAAAATGACAAATCTTAATCGACTTTTTTTTACGATACCCAAATAACGTGAACTGGGAACCCAAAGTTGAAGCTTCAAACGGCAATTTAAGGCATTTCTCTTGCAGCTAGACTACCGGAAGTCGGGTTTATCAGATTCTCCAACTCATTGTGCATCTAATAGGCGAATAAAATCACTACCAAAAATGACAAATCTTAATCGACTTTCTTTTACGATACCCAAATAACGTGAACTGGGAACCCAACCCAAATAACGTGACTTGGGAACCCAAAGTTGAAGCTTCAAACGGCAATTTAAGGCATTTCTCTTGCAGCTAGACTACCGGAAGTGGGGTTTATCAGATTCTCCAACTCATTGTGCATCTAATAGGCGAATAAAATCACTACCAAAAATGACAAATCTTAATCGACTTTTTTTTACGATACCCAAATAACGTGAACTGGGAACCCAAAGTTGAAGCTTCAAACGGCAATTTAAGGCATTTCTCTTGCAGCTAGACTACCGGAAGTGGGGTTTATCAGATTCTCCAACTCATTGTGCATCTAATAGGCGAATAAAATCACTACCAAAAATGACAAATCTTAATCGACTTTTTTTTACGATACCCAAATAACGTGAACTGGGAACCCAAAGTTGAAGCTTCAAACGGCAATTTAAGGCATTTCTCTTGCAGCTAGACTACCGGAAGTGGGGTTTATCAGATTCTCCAACTCATTGTGCATCTAATAGGCGAATAAAATCACTACCAAAAATGACAAATCTTAATCGACTTTTTTTTACGATACCCAAATAACGTGAACTGGGAACCCAAAGTTGAAGCTTCAAACGGCAATTTAAGGCATTTCTCTTGCAGCTAGACTACCGGAAGTCGGGTTTATCAGATTCTCCAACTCATTGTGCATCTAATAGGCGAATAAAATCACTACCAAAAATGACAAATCTTAATCGACTTTCTTTTACGATACCCAAATAACGTGAACTGGGAACCCAACCCAAATAACGTGACTTGGGAACCCAAAGTTGAAGCTTCAAACGGCAATTTAAGGCATTTCTCTTGCAGCTAGACTACCGGAAGTGGGGTTTATCAGATTCTCCAACTCATTGTGCATCTAATAGGCGAATAAAATCACTACCAAAAATGACAAATCTTAATCGACTTTTTTTTACGATACCCAAATAACGTGAACTGGGAACCCAAAGTTGAAGCTTCAAACGGCAATTTAAGGCATTTCTCTTGCAGCTAGACTACCGGAAGTGGGGTTTATCAGATTCTCCAACTCATTGTGCATCTAATAGGCGAATAAAATCACTACCAAAAATGACAAATCTTAATCGACTTTTTTTTACGATACCCAAATAACGTGAACTGGGAACCCAAAGTTGAAGCTTCAAACGGCAATTTAAGGCATTTCTCTTGCAGCTAGACTACCGGAAGTGGGGTTTATCAGATTCTCCAACTCATTGTGCATCTAATAGGCGAATAAAATCACTACCAAAAATGACAAATCTTAATCGGCTTTTTTTTACGATACCCAAATAACGTGAACTGGGAACCCAAAGTTGAAGCTTCAAACGGCAATTTAAGGCATTTCTCTTGCAGCTAGACTACCGGAAGTGGGGTTTCTCAGATTCTCCAACTCATTGTGCATCTAATAGGCTAATAAAATCACTACCAAAAATGACAAATCTTAATCGACTTTTTTTTACGATACCCAAATAACGTGAACTGGGAACCCAACCCAAATAACGTGAACTGGGAACCCAAAGTTGAAGCTTCAAACGGCAATTTAAGGCATTTCTCTTGCAGCTAGACTACCGGAAGTGGGGTTTATAAGATTCTCCAACTCATTGTGCATCTAATAGGCGAATAAAATCACTACCAAAAATGACAAATCTTAATCGACTTTTTTTTACGATACCCAAATAACGTGAACTGGGAACCCAAAGTTCAAGCTTCAAACGGCAATTTAAGGCATTTCTCTTGCAGCTAGACTACCGGAAGTGGGGTTTATCAGATTCTGCAACTCATTGTGCATCTAATAGGCGAATAAAATCACTACCAAAAATGACAAATCTTAATCGACTTTTTTTTACGATACCCAAATAACGTGAACTGGGAACCCAAAGTTGAAGCTTCAAACGGCAATTTAAGGCATTTCTCTTGCAGCTAGACTACCGGAAGTGGGGTTTATCAGATTCTCCAACTCATTGTGCATCTAATAGGTGAATAAAATCACTACCAAAAATGACAAATCTTAATCGACTTTTTTTTACGATACCCAAATAACGTGAACTGGGAACCCAACCCAAATAACGTGAACTGGGAACCCAAAGTTGAAGCTTCAAACGTCAATTTAAGGCATTTCTCTTGCAGCTAAGCTACCGGAAGTGGGGTTTATCAGATTCTCCAACTCATTGTGCATCTAATAGGCGAATAAAATCACTACCAAAAATGACAAATCTTAATCGACTTTTTTTTACGATACCCACATAACGTGAACTGGGAACCCAAAGTTGAAGCTTCAAACGGCAATTTAAGGCATTTCTCTTGCAGCTAGGCTACCGGAAGTGGGGTTTATCAGATTCTCCAACTCATTGTGCATCTAATAGGCGAATAAAATCACTACCAAAAATGACAAATCTTAATCGACTTTTTTTTTCGATACCCAAATAACGTGAACTGGGAACCCAAAGTTGAAGCTTCAAACGGCAATTTAAGGCATTTCTCTTGCAGCTAGACTACCGGAAGTGGGGTTTATCAGATTCTCCAACTCATTGTGCATCTAATAGGCGAATAAAATCACTACCAAAAATGACAAATCTTAATCGACTTTTTTTTACGATACCCAAATAACGTGAACTGGGAACCCAAAGTTGAAGCTTCAAACGGCAATTTAAGGCATTTCTCTTGCAGCTAGACTACCGGAAGTGGGGTTTATCAGATTCTCCAACTCATTGTGCATCTAATAGGCGAATAAAATCACTACCAAAAATGACAAATCTTAATCGACTTTTTTTTACGATACCCAAATAACGTGAACTGGGAACCCAAAGTTGAAGCTTCAAACGGCAATTTAAGGCATTTCTCTTGCAGCTAGACTACCGGAAGTGGGGTTTATCAGATTCTCCAACTCATTGTGCATCTAATAGGCGAATAAAATCACTACCAAAAATGACAAATCTTAATCGACTTTTTTTTACGATACCCAAATAACGTGAACTGGGAACCCAAAGTTGAAGCTTCAAACGGCAATTTAAGGCATTTCTCTTGCAGCTAGACTACCGGAAGTGGGGTTTATCAGATTCTCCAACTCATTGTGCATCTAATAGGCGAATAAAATCACTACCAAAAATGACAAATCTTAATCGACTTTTTTTTACGATACCCAAATAACGTGAACTGGGAACCCAACCCAAATAACGTGAACTGGGAACCCAAAGTTGAAGCTTCAAACGGCAATTTAAGGCATTTCTCTTGCAGCTAGACTACCGGAAGTGGGGTTTATCAGATTCTCCAACTCATTGTGCATCTAATAGGCGAATAAAATCACTACCAAAAATGACAAATCTTAATCGACTTTTTTTTACGATACCCAAATAACGTGAACTGGGAACCCAAAGTTGAAGCTTCAAACGGCAATTTAAGGCATTTCTCTTGCAGCTAGACTACCGGAAGTGGGGTTTATCAGATTCTCCAACTCATTGTGCATCTAATAGGCGAATAAAATCACTACCAAAAATGACAAATCTTAATCGACTTTTTTTTACGATACCCAAATAACGTGAACTGGGAACCCAAAGTTGAAGCTTCAAACGGCAATTTAAGGCATTTCTCTTGCAGCTAGACTACCGGAAGTGGGGTTTATCAGATTCTCCAACTCATTGTGCATCTAATAGGCGAATAAAATCACTACCAAAAATGACAAATCTTAATCGACTTTTTTTTACGATACCCAAATAACGTGAACTGGGAACCCAAAGTTGAAGCTTCAAACGGCAATTTAAGGCATTTCTCTTGCAGCTAGACTACC
>CAWVQA010000002.1:2500-25000 GCA_963932145.1 Acanthosepion lycidas | reverse complement strand
CCTAAGTTTCAAGGACATTCCAAGAGGAACCTGAAATGCACAGGTAGCTGGGAATTGCTAGCCGACGATTGCAGTGGCTGGCCACCATGCTGTTCAAGGGGTCACAAAGGCCAGGAAAAGACAAAACCAGCCATTAGAGATGAGATGAAGAAAGAAAGAACAATTTCTGTCACAACTGTAGAAGAGTGCCATGCAAAGATTGGTCTGTTAAGCCACTACAAATGCTGCTCGGAAAAGGACACCATTTGACCAAAGAGGGTGCTACCATTATCTTGTGAAATAAGTGGTTGTCTATTGTATATAAAAACTATATAGTGATAGATGCTTTCCATAAGCTAAGCAAAGTATTAGCATAACAATTTAATTAGAAACAAAGCAAAGAGTGCTCAACTGCTATGTTATATTAGTCCTCCTATGTTGAACAATTTCCTCAAAGAGGAGAGTAGAGGAAGAGTAGACTTGAGTTAGCAAGGATATGGTGCTACAAAAGGATGCTGAGAATGCCGTAGACAGAGCATGTGAGTAACAGTAAAGTTTAAAGGAAATTGAAAAAAAAGGATGTTTATAGTTAGAAAAGAAAGTTGAAATTTCTAAGACATAATAAGGATAAAAGGCTTGAAAAATTTGACACTCAAAGGATATGTTGAAGGCAAAAAGGACAGAGAGGAAACAGTGTGTCATGTTCTTATAAAGCTTGTGTAAATGGATAGCAGAACAGGGAAAGGAAGAGATAGTAAAAAGATAATCATTGCTAAGAGCTACAAACGATAGAAAGTTGTGAAGAGCCATGATTGCTCATGTCCTAAAAGAACATGGCACATAGAAGATTCATCCAATGATTTTAATGCTAAAGTGAAGTTTAAAATAAAATATTTTTGTACAATTTACATTATCAACATTTTCTAACTAATATTTTTGCCATTTAAAAAGTAAAATTCAAACAACAATAAATAAAAATATTCATGGATGGTTTCAAAATGTTTATTTTCTCATATTGGGTTTATTACTTCATGATTTGTGTAAACTAGTTACTCTTGCTTCTTTTTTGTTAATAGGTCTAGTGGGATTGGATTGATTATCTATAATTGTACTACCAAGACAAACATTGTTTAAATATTTTTGAAATAATATTCATGTAAAAAAAATTTTTCTGTCAATTTTTTTTACTTTTATGCTTACATATTAAATTTTGACTATAATTTCATAGTCAAAATATATGATAGGGATCTTTTAATATAAATATTTGTAGCATTAAATTTGTTTATTTTTGTATTAAAATATATAATTATCTTTTTTGTTTAACTTTTAAATAACTTAGCATTTTAATTTAATCTCATATTTACTAAAAAATATATTGCAATTTTTACTATTAACTTTTAGCAATAGTGTTTACTCTATGCTTTTTGTACATTATCTAGATTTATTGTGGAAGGTAAGAAATGGTTCTAATAACAAAATATGTTGCAAAATATCTATTTGTTACTCTCATTTGCATATATTAGATTGAATTATAGTCTTTGAGAAGATATGACATATTTTGTCCATTAAGCTAGTAGAAGATTGCTGCTCATATAATTGTAGGAAAAACTGCTTGTATTTTGTTTGAAGCTTTGACCTGTCTTTTCTAATTACAGTATCCTTTCCCACCTCCTTATAAACAAGTCCATTTATGATACCACACTAGAAACTACTTTCTTCACAATAATTTATTGCACATACCTGAATTTTTAGCTTTTATCTCAGTCCCTGCTGTTTATTTTTTTTACTATCATTTTTTTAATCAATACAAATGGTTATTTGATTACATAATAGATGCATTATGATCAGCATTTTCTAGCAAGTCACAGTAGTACTCGTATTACATATAGGTACTCTGTTGTAATATCAGTAGCAGTAACATCTATCATTGTAAATATTGTTAGTACTGCCATTTTTTGTACCCTGCCACTGTTGCTGCTACTGGATCATTGCTACCAACTATATTGTTGTGGAGGAGACAGGAAAGCCTATTGAATTTGACATTATTTCTCAGCCTGTTTCATGCTGCAGATTTTAAAAGTGGTAGTGATGATGGTGTAGACTTTAGTAGCAGCAGCAGCTGCTGTAATGATGGTAGTGGTGATGGTAGTGGCATATCCTCAGTCGTTTCCCCTGCTGATGTTGGCACACCTCTTTTAGCATACTTGACACCCTTATTGCTATAGTGGTAGCAATGCAATTTAGCCAATGTAGCTGTCTGTTACTTGCATTGTTGTTTATTACTACTAATCATTCTATTTCTGCTTTTAATATTTCTCCTATTTTTTTTTTATTATTGTATTTGTTTATTTTATATTTCTTTTTATTTCATATTTTATTAGTTACTTATTTGCATATGAAATGAGTAATTTATTTTTAAAATAAGATATTCACTACTTTTCCATATTATGTGGTGTTACCAAAAGACATTTTCTCAAAACAGTTTATTTCAATGGGAAAAAAAAGAATGACCAAATTATAAGGAAAGAAAATATTAATGATTACACAAAGGGTTAAGAAAAATTATAACCACCAGGAGCTGAACCTAACTAACAAACCTTATGAGATTGCTACTAGTTAAAGCTTTTCTCATTCATGTCACTGTCATTATTTATCAAATAGATGCACTTTGATATTGGTACTTGTAATAAAACTAGAAACATGAGTTTAATTTCTTTTCTTTTTTTTTTCATATTTTATATAAAAAATGAATACATTGAAACTCACTAAAATGAATTCAAATATTTTAAAAACAATTTTTTTTAATGGACTTTGAGTTCATGTATTTTGTAGATATGAGTAATTTATTATTTGTTTAAGTAATTCTTGATCATTAAGGTTATAAGAATGACTAAAATGTTTGAAATAGTTACAACTGTTTGCAAATTAAAATTTAAGATGTATTACCTGCACATCACAACAGTTATTTTGTCATAAACATTAACAGTGGAATATTTTTGTTTTTGTTGACTTGTTATATGTGCATTTTTATTTTTTTTTATTTTTTCTTCAGAAAATATTGATAAATTTGAAGTTTTTAATAAATTTAAAGTTTTACCTTAGACCCATTTATTTTGAAAAATCTCAATTGAAAATGTCAATAAATTGTAATTCCTCTTTTTGTTTTTTTCATTTTTCTTTGGTAGCTGTTATATAACTTGAAAAATAATTTCTGAATTGGTATGCAAACATGTTCTATATTATATATTAATTTGGGTTAAAATTTAATGTATTAGTTTTATGTCGATATACAAATGTTCAAGAAGTTCCTGGATATTATTTCTTAATACAAAAACAGGCATATTTAAGAATAGTTTTCTCTTGTGTTGAAATATTTCTTTTAGAAATGTCAATCTTTTACAGTTTAGAAATTATTTTTTAATTAACTGTTGAATCAATATTTTTATTTGTCATAATTCCTATAAGTTTTCAGCTGTTTTTGTTCATTTATGCTTTTCCTTTGTATTGCAAACATTGGAACTCATAGACATTTCAACATTCTCATAAAAACAGATTTTAGCTGCACATGCTGAATATATGGTTACTATTTGTACATCTGTTTTATTTATAGAGCATTTTCAAAACTGTCAAGAGGGATGCCAAAGACTTGAACATATTTTCAAGATTGAATTGAAATAAATATTTTTTGTTTCATATTAATGGTTGAGCCTTGAAATTTTTCAAGGAGTTTTGATGGTAATATTTATGGTTTTGCCTTCAGTGTATTATAACTATTTCAACTATAATGACAACATTGCCATATCAATTACAGTAGTCAGTAATAAAATGATAAACCTTAGACAACATTTTATCACTTTGTTTTTTCAGTAAAATTCTGATTTTATTGGTGGATATTTATTTACAACTATTTTTCTTGAGTTTTTTTTTTTAACTTCTTTAAAACTTTTATTTTAATTGAAATTAATACCCTTAAAAGTTATGCAGTATTTCCTTTGGTTTTGAAGTTTTTACCTGTTTTGTATAATTTTTTGTTAGATACAATCTTAATGATGATATACATTGATGTGCCAAAAGTCATAGTTCATTTATGGTGGTGTGACTACTCATGCATACAAATGAGAGATGCTGAGAATTATAAATTTAAAAATAAGTGTTTTGGATATATAATCTATCCAATTTCATTTAGATTCTTTTTCTTTTTGTTTCCATCACCTTTATTAAATATCCCACATTGTGATAATAAAAGATCTGCTAAGAATGGTGAAACTTTGTAAGAACCTGGACACAAATGTACTGTGGATGATCTAGTGACTGACCACAATTTTTATATAAAAAATGCTACTCTGATTAAAATAGAGAACAAAATGAAAATGTTTAGAAAGTGGCTTTAATCATTAGATCACTCACAGTAAATAAATAGAACATTTTAAATGAAGTGTGTGTGTAGCAAAATTAGAACAGAAATAGGCCAACAGAGTGGTTCTATTAAAGACACTGGTATATGTAATGTGATATTTATTATCAGAATATCAGAAAGAGCAATACAAATGCAGAAAGATGGATACTTGTTTCATAGACTACAAAAGCATTTAAGATACAGCACAAAAACCTCTTTAAATTACTAGGAAAACTTTATTCAGAAAAGATATTAGTATAACCCAGAACTTCTACTGGGAACAAATCCCCTGCATACAAATAAAAAATATATTGACTAAGTATGCAAAAATAGAAAGGGGCATAAGTATTGTGCAGGACCTGTCTTACCTGACAACTTTCCCAAATGGTCAAAATATCTCTATAATTGTCTACAGATCCCTAATGTGTAGGTGCAGGATCTTGTAAGTGAATAGACTGCCATTACATTTCACAAATGCTCAATAGGGCTCCTGTCAGGTGAAAATGGTGACCACATCATTTGTTGGAAGCCACCAGAAAGCTTCTCAAAGCAATTTTGAGCAACTTGGGCCTTATGACATGCTACATTATCCTGCAGAAATAACCTTGTTGTTGGTCATCCTGGGTATGACGATAAATTACATCCGCGTCCTGGGTATGACGATAAACTACGTCCAACAACAAGGCTTCAAATAATGTTTTTGAAAAAATAATGTTGCCAGCTACACGTTTTTGAAACAACAATGTTGCCAGCTATATGTTTTTTGGAAAGAATAATGTTGCCAGCTATACGCTTTTGAAAAAATAATGTTGCCTGCTATGTGTTTTTGAAACAATGTTGCCAGCTATATGTTTAATAGTACTGTATATTTAAACTATATATATATATATATATATATGTGTGTGTGTGTGTATACATATATATATATATATATATATATATATATATGCCTTAATTTGGCATTAAATGACCCACAGTGGTTGATATGCCATAAAAACCAACCAACCAACCTAACCTTGTTGTTGGGTACATGAAATGTATAAATGGATGCAGAGGTCACAAACCAATGCAATGTAGTGACCACTAATCAGTGTGTTTAGGCAGTGGTTCCAGTCCATATATGAACATACCCCACATGATTATGGAGTCACCACCAGACTGCACAATGCCTTATTGAAAACTGGGGTTGATGGTCTGATGAGATCTGTACCATTCCCAAACCTCACAAAATGGAAGCATGGCTCATCAGACTATTCCACATGTTGCCACTCCATTTGGCAATGTCACATGAAGTGCTGTATCTGGTGTTGTGGTGTTAACATGAGCATATTAGTGGGTAGTCTGTTCCTATATCTTGGAAGCTAAAAAATATTGAACTGAATATGCCTCTGTTACTTTCTGTATTGGATACAATTTGAGCCAGCATCACTTGTTTGTCACCACAGACAATTCTAATGAGATGCTTTTGGTCATGACACTTAAGGACACTTGGTTGGCTACTGAGTTATCCACAGTGAGTGGTAATATATTGCCATGAGCAGTTTAGCCAATGTTCACTCATCACATGTCAGAATGCAACTCATATAGCTCTAAACATTTCCATATCAAAGTATCATTATCTTTATATATTGTAACCATGGTTTCTGTTCTGTCAGTGTAGAAGGATAAGCTGATGATGGCATTCAGATACACTCTTATTTATAATACAATATTCACTACAAGTGAAAATTATTGGAGACCTAACAATTTGGATTATATATATATATATATATGTGTGTGTGTGTGTGTGTGAATGAATAAAAAGAGACAAGAGGAAAAAGTATTCTTAGCTGACACATTTCATCCTCTGAGGACTTTATCAAAGCAATGTAGGATTTAGTTTGGTACAAGTATCTATATACAAAGGCAAGTATGTCATTGCTTTATCAAAGCTTTTAAATTTGAGAATATTAATGAATGTTCATCAGGTGGTTGAAAGGTCAGTCAAAGCATGTGGAGGACACAAAGTGCCATAATTCAAAGTCTGGCAAAAAGTAAAGTGAGCAGGTAATATTCAAGGATTTTTTTTTTTTTTTTTTTTTTTTAAGAATATTGTATATATTGTTATGGTATGAGGACATATGCGCTTTACATCTTCAAAAGCATGAGGTGATGTAAATAGCCATTTTCTTTTGATTTTTCAACACATTTGTTGTTGTTGTGTGTGTGTGTGCGAATATATAGGAAAGAACCAATAATATAATATGGAAAAGTAGTGAATATCTTATTTATTAGGTTAATAATCCGAAGTTCTTTAGTATTTTTGTTTTATTTAAAAAAAAAAAAAAAAGTGCTCAATACACAAGTAGTGTATATTATAATTATTTTTTGAAAAATTTGATTCCATTGCTACATAAGAGTTCTCCTGTTTCAAAAACAGAAGCTAAAAAACTTCAATTTAATTATAGGAATTAAATTAAAGTACCTAGTTCTGTTTCATCCTCAAGTGAATTTTGGAATAACAAATTTTGAAATTTATGGAGCTTTATAAGCATATACATTCGTAATATTAATTTCTATGGAAACTGAGAGAACCAATCATTTTAATAAGGGGTGATAGGGTTTACATTTTCACTGACAACTATTGTATCAACATATTAGTTACTTTTGAAAAGAGGTTAAGTCCAGGTAGGGTTGGGGTACTTATTGTCAAACGAATTATGAGATCTTTTCAATGTATATTGTCTGGTCTAATTCAACGACAGTTTTTGGCACTTTTTGTTACACCGTTAAATTTGTATTTGTGTACATAAAGATTTTTTTTTTTTTTTTTTTTTTTTCTGAAAGGGTTGTTTGTATATGAATACATTGTACTGAACTACAATTTGTTTTTTGACGACTTCATAAAGGGTTTTTATGATTGGGTTATGTTTTTAAACCTATTGCTTTAAGTGAATTTGTTTATGGACTTTGAAATTTAAAAAATTTTTAAGCTAATTATTTAAGGAGAATATTTGTTGGTGTCAGCAAAAAACTGTTATTTCATGTCTTTGATTTAATAAATTTTCGTTTTTTAGAAATTTAATGTGTAGTTTTTCATGTAGGCATAAAGGGCATGGGTCGTCCCAGGTTTTACAAGTTTTTGTTCTAGTTATTATTTTCCATTTTACTTTTGGTGCTTTATTCATTTCTTTTAAATGTCAAAAATATTTGGATAGAGATGTCTGATTTCTATTTCTAATATTATTGAAGGAGCTTTTGTGTTGTCTCCATCTAATTTTAAATTCATTCTTTGTGGATCCTATATATATCATTTCAATGTTTGGATTCTCAATGGATAAGATTGTGCATTGGTATATCACAGATTCCATTCTATTTATTATTGAACAGGCAGTCTTCAGGGTTTCTACAATGACATAATTTTTTTATTATTTTTGTCTAATTTTAATTTAGGGTTTTTATTAATTTGATTTTGGCATGCATGTTTTTCCAGGATTTTATTGTCTTATGATTCTTTATAGATTTTCAGTGCAGCTGTAACTTACTTTTAAGGCTTTTTTTTTTTTTTTTTTTTTTTTTTTTTTAAGATCTTGCTAAGTTTGCTATCAGTAGGAAAGTGTTTTTCAATTAAAGCTAGGAATTTTTGTCCTAGCTTAATATTAACCATTTGGTTAAGGGGGGTGGTATACCAAATGATTTTCCTTGTTCTGTTTTTCTTCTGGTTAATCCTATTGTTTTTATAATTGATGTTAGCTTTTTGTATCCATTATTTTTTTAGAGCTGTGTTGTAAAAATTACTGTGTTTTTTAAATATTTCTTCATTTACGGAGTTCATGCCAATTCTTTTCTCTATTGATAAGGGTATATGCTTAATTGTGAATGGAGACTGGTTTGACCTACTGTATAGTTAGATCTAACGGAAAAAGAAATGATCATAATTCTTAATACAAAAAAATCTTTCTTCATTCATAATGGGGACCACTGGATTAAAAACACTGAAGAACATTTTGACATTACCATACAATAAATAGACCGACAAGGTCAGAAGACTCTGCACAGTCTAAAGATCCTACCATGGGATCTTTAGACTCTGCAGAATCTTCTGACCTTGTCGGTCTATTTATACTATACAACCTAACCACACACTGTGAATTAGACATTAAGGATATCAGGCTATACAGGGATGATGGGCTCATGGTAGTGAGGAGTTCCACAAATTTTAAAATAGATAAAATTAGAAAGATAAAATATAGTGAATTCAGAAAACTAAATTTAAAAACTACAATTAACACAAAATTGAAATGGGTAAACTTCCTCGACATAACTTGAGACTTGATGAACAACATATATCTACCTTACAGAAGACCTAACACTAACCCCTTGTATGTACACCCCAGGTCAAACCATCCTCCATCCACAATTAAGCATATACACTCATTGATAGAGAAAAGAAAGCTTCTGTTTTTGAAATATGAGAACTTGTAGTGATGGAATCATATTTTTTTTTAAATAATCATATATATAGTAGTGAATATTTACTTCAGATTATCTATATATCTATCATTTTACAAATACATAGATTTATTGCTACAATGATCACAGATTGTATAACTTTTCTTAAAACTAAATGTCCACTTATATGAATACAAATAGACTGTTTATGTTAGCTTGACTTGTTAAAGAGACAATTTTTATAATCTTATTACATTGAAATTAATATGAACAAACTCAAAATTTTAGCATTCTAATATTTACCACATTTCTTTTGACAATTTAAATTTTCTTATATACAGCCTCTTGTAGGTCACTAAAATGAAGTAAATTTCAGCTCAAATATACAGAAAAAATATTCAATCCTATTAAAAGGTTCATTTGAAAGAAATGTTTAATTCTCAAAACTTCTCTTTATGACAAATACTTCAGTAATTTTGTTATATCTCTTCCATATAAGAACACTTTTGCATATTTTTTCATAGATGATTTAGAAATAAATGTAAATATTTCCTATGAATCTTATAAATTGCAGCTAAAAACCAGTTTTAAATGAACTGTAGAAAGGATGCATCTGTAATCTGCAAAATAAGAAATAGAAAAATAGGTCAATGTTAACAAGTTTAATTTGGTCAGTGTATAAATGTGCAAGAAACCTGGTCCAGTTGTTTTGTTGGTGGTGTTCACATGACTGAGAAATTGACTTGCGTCTGAGTTGATAGAAAGAGAAAACTATTTGCTTTTTATTTTACTTGTTCTTGATGAGTGAACTCTCTCATTTACATTGATTTCCACTTATTGTCAAGAGAGCAAGTTTTACTTTGACTATTAATAAATATGCTACAAATTCAAGATTATCTTTCACTCATTCATTTGCACAAACTTATTAAAAACTTAACATATTATGCATAACTGTAGTTGACAGATTACCCTTAAATTCATTTGTTTCTGTAAGTTTAATTTTACCAGTTTTATTATTTTTTTTCCAGTTACTTAATTGATTGATATATTATATTTTTGATAAAATGATCTATCACTATTATCTGGAAAACAGGCAACTATAAAGAGTAATCATTTTTCAAAGTACAATAGCTATTAATAATTGTTTGCTACGAAAGAAAATGTCTTCATGGTTTAATGTATTACTAACAAGATATTTTATGCCAATATGCCGGTTTTTTATTTTTTTTAATAAAATACACTTTATTACTTTCTCTTTTTCTCTGTGCAATTTCTAAAAAATGATTTCATTCATTATGCTTAAAATCTACATTTTTTTTTTTTAAAAGGAAGTAATTGTAATGTTGCTTCATTCTTGTCTAAATGTAATGAAGTTTTAAGAAATGTCTTCCTGTTTTGAAAAAGTATTTTCTGTAGAATTTTTGGGTAAATATGGGTTTTATTTTTGTCTTATATTTCTTATGTCTTTGTCAGTATATTTTTGCACTGAATTTTTTACTTTCAACCATTAAATCAATTTGATTTTTATTTAAAAATAAAAAATCTTTCATTTGTTTCATTTTTCAGATGCTTGATCATTTTCATCTAAATCATACAGCTTAATTTTTTTTCTCTAAAGTTTATGAAAACTATTAAAGCTTTTAATCATTGTGTAAATATATTGAAAATATTAATCTAATCTAAATAACATTTAATTAACTTATAAAAAAGACATGAGTTTGTTTGGATTTGTTGATATGAGTGAGCATGCAATCACTATTTCTATTTGTATTAAACTTTAGCTTGGCTTTTTAATTAAACTGTGTATTTGTATATGTATATTGTATATGCAAAATGACTAAGATCACAAAAAGAAAATATTAGTCTTAATTTAGTTTTTGTATAAGGATGGTTATATTTTTCTATTTTTTATCTGATTATTATTCTTATGCTCTATGAAAGAAAGTAAATTAAAATTTAGCTTGACAAAGTCAGTTTAATTCTGACTCAAAGTTAAAAAATAAAATAGAATATGTAAAATGTTAAAAAATATAAAGTAACAGAGCAGCATTAAAATAATAAATTAAGAATGAATGCAATCTATGAAAAGGATATGCCATAAGTTTGTTTTCTTTTAACAAAAGGGTGGATTTATTTTTCATATTCCACCAGAAAAGCAGCACTATAAAAGATGTGTTCACATTTTCAGTTTCATTTGTCCAAGATAATAAGGAAGTTTATCACTTTCTTGTCTCTTGAAAAGAAAGGCATATCAAAAATATTATAGAATCTGTCTAAAAATATAATATAGTTCTGTCCAAAGTTCCAAGCTTTCTGAGGAAGAGTTTTTCTTTGTATAATCAATTTTATGCTGAATCATGTCCTGAACAAATCAATTAAACAATCAATCAATCTGAGATTTTTTGCCCCCCCTGTCAAAGTTTAAAATATTAAAATAAAATTTAATATTAATGTATGAAATCATAATTCTAATTTTTTTAACAAAAAAACATTTGTATAAATCTTTACTTTTTCTTATTTAGTAAATATACAAAGGAGACATTCTCTTTGATTCACTTAGGTAATTAATTATAAACTGAATTTATTATAATTTAAAATAAATTAGTGTTTGATATTAATAAATAAACTCCTTTAAAAAGGAAAACTGGTTGTATATTAACTTCTTTTGTTAATTTCATATTTTATTTATTTTTGAAAAAAAAATCTAAAGTTTACTATTATCCTTTTATGTATAATAATTACTTAATATAGGTAAAGCCTTTACAACATTTTTATACTTATAATTATTTGATATAATTAAAAATATTTAAATTATTTAAAAAGATATTCTGACAATTATATAGGAATCAATAGTATGTATTTTAAAATCAATTTTAATGCTATTTATTTATCTACTGCAACTATTTACAATATTCAGATTGTTATAATGTACTTTTATTTATTTCTGTTCTTTATCAGCAGATTTTTATTTGTGATACCTGAAAAATTAAATTATCTTTAGCAAAACTAATTTAATAAAGTCAAGAAAATGCAATATTGAAAACAAAAATCATTAAAAGATCCTGTCATTTCTGCATATTGGTTTATTGATTATTTTGACATGGTGCATCAGTAGAGATTTGTCTGGGATACATCTATATACATTTTATTTTACTCAACATTTTTTTAAATATTAAATAATCGCTATGGCTGAATGTAGTTAAAAAGTAAATATCTATATTTAGACAAGTCTTAGGCCTGTACATACTCCTTTTTTAAGTTGTATATTAGATCAACTATTATTATCTGACTCATCAGTGATGTAATCTTTTACCTAAATTTTACCTACCAAGTCTAAGCTTTTGTATTAAAATGCATTCTAGTTATTAAATCTTTTGTCATTCATTGTTTGCTTCTTTTTTTTAAATTTATTCTTATTTATGGATTGGAACTAATAATAAAACAGTTCGTAAGTCTTTTAATTTTACAGAAATTTGGAATTACCTATGTTATTGAGTAATTACAATTACTAGAGAGTCCAGTCTTCTCTGCAATTAGCCCTTGGCTAAGACGAGAAGAGATGGATATTTGTATGAAATCAAACATATTTGCCTCATGTAAAATTTGAACTCTGCACACCAATCCCATTTTCAGGCTGATAACCACTATAATATATGCACATCCATGTGCAAGAATTATCTATTAGTATTCATGAGTTTATTTACTGTACAAATTTTATGATGACTATGAAGATGAAAAAATCAATTACTAGAAATGGTACTTCAATTTGATAACTTGATTTGTTCCTCTTAGCATTATTAGTTTCATCTGTATTTACAGGGTGTTTTGCATCAAATCAAATGCTGATGAAACTTTTGTTTTCCTACATGAGACATTTTCTTTACAAATTTATTGACCTTTCTATTCTTTATCTCTTAAGTGATATTACTTTGAATAATTCCTATCAAGTCTTTTTCTTCCACACACGCAAAAAAAAAATAATTGAATAATAGTTTTAGCAAATTTGAATTGCTTTTAGAAATACAAGATATAAATGATTAACATATCATTTAACTTTGGAATATAAGCAGAATTTTTGTTTTTGATTATCCACCCCAGTAGAATAGTTTTATTTTTTTTAACTGTATACAGTGTACTGTTAATTTCATTCCAGGCATTTTGAAAAAAAATAATTTGTATATTTATTACAATAATCAAATTTTCTTTAATGACGCTAGTTTCATTTCAGCTCTGTTAAAGTCTTTATATCAGATTACTTACTTCATGTTTAATTTTAAAACTAAATGCAACCAATAAAAGTATTAAACAAATTGAAAGACAATTTAAATCTTCAAAGCAAAATGCACAATGATATCAAGTACCAGATTGTCACACCAGCCAAAATGCATTCATATTCATCTCCAAGAGTTCAAGATTAGTTCTATTTGTACAACTTTGTATAAGTTTAAATTTAATTTAAACAATATTCTTAAGGATTAATTCATTAACTTATTGAAAAAATTTTAAGTTTGCATTTAACATGGATATTTTGATAAAATGCTTTAGAATTCAATAAGTTTTATTCAGTTCCATTAAAGTTCAAAGGTGTCTTTTCTCTCTTATGTCATTACCTATTACCTGTTAGTTGTACATTTATATAAAACATTCATCACATCATTATTCTCTTTCTCATATGAGAAATTTGATAAAACTTTAGTGTAAAATGTTATTTGATTTATATCCTAACTAGTTTGCATAGCAACTGTTTTGTGGCTGAACAGAAAGCCACTGATTGTTTCAATTGTTGTGTGGCTATATCTTCCTGCCTAGTTTGATTTTTTACCAGTTTTTTTTTTTTTTTTTTTTTTTTTTTTTAAACCATTTGTTTTGCTTATTGATCCTGATTGTACTAACACCATATACATGTTGCAGGTTGTATCCACATCTTAATGGAGTATCACTTTCCCGGTGAGTTTGTGATTGCCTCTCTACCTAAGTCCTCTCCATCTCCCATTCTGTGCTGACAGTGGTGATGGTGGTGATGGTATGAGCTGCCTCCTTACTCACTACTGCCTAGGGCATACTTGCATGCAGCTATTTCCATCCTATGCTTTAATGAGGATGAAACGATTACTAACAATCCTTGAATGCAGTTAAAGACACTAAACTGGAGTTGGGCATGGCCTTTCATCTCGCATGACTTAATCAAAATATTCCAACTGAATACTATTAGAAAAGTATAAAAACAAATTTAGATTATTAGAAGATAAATAGGCAAAATTTATAAATTTAAGTATCGTTCTTGATTTTTAATATTTATAAAACATTTTTCTTGAAGTTTTTTTTTTTTTTTTTTTTTTTTTATGATATGGAATATAGTTAAATTTAATTTTAGGTATCATAATTTTAAATTAATTTTTTTTTTAATTATCTTTAGATACACATCTTTGTCTTTAGCGATATTTTTCAAATCTGTTGTGGTGTTAGGATAACAAAATACTTCTGTAAAGACTGCAAGTTAAATTCTACATAAGACCATGTATAATAAAATGAACATTGGGGGCAACATGACATTAACAAGATAATTCAAATAAATTAATTTAAGAGAAAATGTTTATATCTTATTAAAATGCTTAATAACCTTTGATGCCTTTTATTAAATTACTTTTTTCTATGAATAATGTATCTAACTTTTTAATTTAATTTCAGGCTTTCTCCTAAATAGGTTATTTTCTTATTGCTGCAAAATTCATCTAGAACATATTGTATTTTGTAAACTTATTTAAACTTCTGACAGATGCTTTCTATCTTTCCCAGCCTCTCTGTTTGCATCTTGTTTTTTTGTAATTTTTTCTTTCTTTTTTCAGGTAAGATATCTAACTTGTAATTATTAAACAAGAAATATTTTTATGTGCTATGAATGTGATGTATATTATGAAAAGATAACTAGTAATATCCCAATCAATTGATCTTTTGATTATCATTGGCTGAAACCATGGATCATATTCTCTATTTTTTTCACTGATAAAAACTTTCTCAAAAATAACTTTTTCAGACAAATGTCTTGTCTGAATACACACTGTATATTATGTTCAAATGTACCTATTTTGATTGTTAATCTATTTTTACCATATTTTAGTTTTTTTCAATAAATTATGACATGAATTTTTCTTGATTTTTTGAATGTTTAAATGTTCTACCATATTTACTATCATTATTTCTAAATTTGTAGGTAATACCTTTAATTAAGTTATTAGTATATTTTTCTTTAATATCCTGTTATTTATTTGAACTTTGGACATTTTGCTTATTTTCATTAGGGTGATCTTAAGCTTAATGGAAATCACTTTGTCTAAATTAATGTACAGATGAAATTTCTTTATGCAATTTATTAATGACAAGTTCAAAATGGAATGTATGTTCTCAAATTTTTTAACATTGTTGGTGTAATCTTTTATTTAGTTATTAAAGGTTCTATATTATTGGTTAATAAGAAATTAACCTTTAAGAATAAACAGAAGTTATTAACCAAATGCAACTGTTCCTTTTTTTCCATCTCTTTAAAATGACACTAAAATTAATATACAGTAATGAATAATAAACTTTGGACATTTAAACTATTGTAAATTTCTTATAATTGTCAGCTTATTAGTAAATATTTGATACCCTGTCTTTTACAGGCAAAATATTGATCTTTTCTGAATCATTTTCATTCCTAATTTTCTGCAGCATGCTTTCTAAATAATTCAGGGAAATGTGAGATGTCCTCCATCCCCAAATGGCTCTTCAAAAGTTTTAAGCTCCTTCACTTAAACCAATTCAGGCAGGTTTTAACTTAGATAAGTGTCTCAGAAAGAAAATTTATTATAGAATATTCATTTATTAATTTCACTAAGTTACTGAGTATTATAGATATTTCATGTGACTTCCCTTACCTTAAATAACTGATTTAATGAATCTGGGAAACAGATGCATGCAAACCACTCACCATTATGAGTTATAACTCTTCAAGATTGCGAGAATTTTTCCAGCAAGTTCTGCTCCTTTTGTTTCCATTTGCTTGATGATATTTAAATTGAGAATCCTAGCCAATTTTCCAATATGACACTTTCATCAGCTTGATGTCATATTGCATATGATGTTGAAGTTCCATGCAGTAAAATCTCATCTTCATATATGTCTGGTATCAAATGGTCCGTAAGCAACTAGATGTATTTGGAAACATTCAAACTACCATCTATTTTAATTCATTTTCTGAAGTAATCTTTTTTCTTTTCTTTTTTTTTCTTTTTTTTCTTTTCTTTCTTTTTTTTTTTTTTCTTCATAAAGTGTCAAACCCTTCCAAAGTAATTCAGGGTTTTCATCATGTATCACTTCACTTTACTGACAGTCTTTGACAAATTTTTTTCATTAGAATGCAGTTCTTCCATCCTTATTTTAATTGTGGAAATATGTGCATTGAATAGTTCTGGTCATTAGACCGACTTTATGTTGCCTTCAAATACCTTTTAATTTATACTAATTTTTAGCTGCTATACACCCCAATTGATCTCTTTATGTATGCTTACTGGTATCTACTAACATTAAATTGGATATCATTTATCTTGCAAATTTTTTTCTAAGCTTCTGTTTTGTTATTATAATCATTTTCCATACTATCCTATGTTGCATTTTTCATAGGTGACCACATTTTTGTTGACCAAAATGCATTTACAGTGCTTTGAAATTTTATGAAGAATTCTGATATGCCACTTCTTGAAATTTCAAGTTCTTTAACACTATGGCTCATTTTCACTGATTTTTTTTTTCTCCATTATCTTGGTTTGTTTTGGAAATTTTCATTCTGATTTCAAGCAATAAGCAACAAAAGAATACATGAGTTTGAAATCAGTGTTTCAAGTATATCTTTTAAAAATTGGTATGGTTGTAAAACAAAACAAAAATAAATATTAATGTGGAATAATTAGGTGAGTTTAAAAGGTGAAGTGACCGCAAATATCTCTTCCTATCATTCTGAAAACTTACAGCGAGATATGACAATTAAGTATAGAAATGACTTAAGAAAAGCCAATATTTAATTTGCATAGAAAATATGATGTTAAATAATTACTAAGCCAGCAATTTAAAAATGCTGAATTTTTTTTTTAATCTCAAAATTAATGTCAAAACCCTAAGGGAGATTTTTTTTTTTTTTTTTTTTTTTCTTTTTTTTCCCACATTCATTTTATAATGCATTGTACAACTATAACTATAACTTTTCAGATTATTTTTTTTTTTTTTGTAATCTTTGTGGTTAAAATATTTTAAGAATGTATATAATTTATGGTGATTTTCTTTTTAAAATTTTAATATATTTTGATGGAGAAAACTGAAAAATTCAAGTTTGATGAAATTTAACCTATTATAATTTCAAGAAAAGTTTAAAATATTGCTACATGATGGTACAGAATTACCATTACTTCAGGAATACCTCCACAGTAATTGGTATTAATATTCTCTCTTAAATGCTCTTAAGAAGAACAGGAGATTCATATATGGGAGTACAAATTATGAAGGATCAGAAGTGAATTTTGTAAAATGAAAATACTTCAACAAGGTTCAGGTACTTTTGAGCTATATATAGAATATGTAATTTCTTTGACACAATGTGAATTACCCAATGATATAGAACTAATACATTACATGACATCAGGACATAAATTACAGACTATAATCAAAGTAATGGGATACTTAATGTTAAGAACATTGGCCATTGTAATTGAGTTTTAAGGTAGTTTCTGTAAAATGATCTACAAACAATTCTGCAGTGTTGACATTGCCATTAGTTGGCTAGAGTAATGTATAACTATTGGAGTAGGGAGTGTCATTGACTGGTTAAAATTGCAGGAAAGTAGAGTACATTCATAAGAAATATAATATTTCCTTATGGGCTGTCTATGATATTGAGCACTTTATCCTATGATATAGCACATCTTGAAACTATTTTTCAAATATATTACATAAATCATTCATACAAAAACAAATATAGAAGTTAATGATTTAAATGGCGAGAATACATCTTTGCAAACAATTTCAATAAGTTACACTAACCCCAAACATGTATATGAATATGATGATATAATGTTTCTATTAAAAAGAACGTTAAACATAAAAATGTCTTTAATAAATAAATTGCCGGACTTTGTCCATTTCTTAATATATGACGTCATTTGTTTACATTTGATATGCCATGAGCAGTTATCAATGTAAGAGATTCATGGAAGATTGAAGTTTGTAAGCAGTAAATTCGACCTTGCCAACCGAACGAACCTTTGTGGCCTAACGGTTAGGCACGTCAAGCTAAATGACGGTTCCATATAGGATGCAGGTTCGAATCCTGTCAAAGGACGAATATTTTCTATGAAAATTTCTCGGACATTCAGGCCGGTAAATGTTATTATTTAATACTGTTTATTATAAACAGAGCATTTACTTAAATACTTGTATCTATAAAAAGAACGTTAAACATAAAAATGTCTTTATATCTATCTATGTGTGTGTGTGTGTAATAATATATATATATATATATATATATATATATATATATATATATGTAATATATATATATATATATATATATATTTAATTATAGATAGGAAAACAATATTTATAAACATTTTTTTCAAATCAAAAGCTAAAATAAAAACAACTGGTTTGATCGATGTATACGTATATTTGACTTTGTTAGAATGACTATCAAAATTCGGATTTCAAGACGTCATCAGTAAATTCTATATGGTGAAGCCGCAATTAGCTGATAAATGCCAAGTTTATTTGCGTCTTCCCTATATTGGTACAGAGGGTGTGAGTTTATCGAAATGTCTTTCACATTTAATCAATAGCTGTTATTTTTTGGCGAATGTTACGGTAATATTTGTTGCCCGTCCTGCTTTCTCTTCCATTCGTAAGGACATCTTCCCTACCCATCATGTTAATTCAGTGATTTACCAATGCAAGTGTAGTTGTTGTCACAACTATATAGGGAGGAGTCCCAGCATTTAAGAATAAAACAGCATTTACCCAGGATTTTGAATCCGTCCTCCAGGAATAGCCAACTGACCAACAGTTCTGGGTCTGCTATTGCTGAACATTTAATAAATAGTAGGAAATGTGTGGAAAATTTTAGTGGCGACCGATTTATAATTTTATGTAGGTCCCACTCCACATTTCACCTCAAGGTTCTAGAGTCCTTGTATATCAGGTCCCGTGAGCCTTCCATTTGTAAACAGAGGGAATACTTGCTGGGTCTGAATATTATTGGACTCTAGTTTCTTGAAATTCATTATTTATTTATTTAATTTTTTCCCTATTCGATTATATTCGTTAATTAAAAATTAATTTACACGTTTTTTTTAAATTGCCAGAATGAACTTGATAAGTCCTGGGACGAAACCGGTTGTTTTTATTTTAACTATTGCTTTTAAAAAAATGCCTTATAAATATTGTCTTTTCCTATCTATTATCTAATATATATAATTGATTTAAAATTTTTTTTTTGGCTACACAGTAATAACCGTGTTTCAAAAATAGAAGCTAAATCTTTAAATTTAATCTTTTAATTAAATTAAAACCACTAGTTCCATTTCATCCTCAAGCAAATTTTGGAGTAACTTATTTTTAAAATTTAAATTGCATACATGAGAAACTATATTACGAAGTTTATTAAAAAATATAAATTTATGAATCGGAGAAATGAAATAGCTTTTTTATGCCGTCATTGTCAAAAATTTGCCTTAAATAATATTTAAAAATAAAATTAAAAGATCGGATCTGGTAATATACATACTTATATTTGATATTAAAATATTAAAAATTAATTTTATATAATGTAAATAATTCTGTTACATATACTTGTTTTTAAAAGAAATATACTCTATTAAAATTAACAGTGAAAATATTTTAAAATTGTAGTAAAATAAAATGTATTCTAACCTAAACATCCTTTAAAATTGTAAATAAAATAAAATGAACTCTAACCTAAACATCTCTCAAAGTCCTTCTGACACTAAAAAGAATCCAATAAAACACCTAAAGTAAAATAGAAACTAATAAGAAAAGGTAAAATATGTAAGCCAATAAATGACCCATGTCCTTTGTGCATACATGAGTAATTATATATTACTAGGTTTATATAAAATAGTTTTTTTTTTGCCGTCATTGTCAAAAAGTCTTCCTTAAATGTTTTGAAAAACAAAAAAAACAAAATGTGACCTGGTAATATACATACTTATATTTCATATGGAAAAATAATTTTATATACTGGACATTCTATTACTTGTTTTAAAAAGAAACAGTCTATTAAAAATTAAAAGGAAAAATATTTAAAATAGTAGTTAAATAAAACATATTCTAACTTAAAGATCCCCCCAAAAATCTTTAAGTATACACATAGAAAAAATGCTATAAGAATTTTTGCTATGAATAAGAAAATAAAATAAAAAAAAAAACCCCAGATGACATGAATTTAACTTATGTCAGAATTCGTTGAAAAATACATCCCCACCCGTACCTAAACTTAACCCCTTTTTCAAATGTAACAAATAATTGATACAATAAAAGTTAATAAAAATAAACACACTACCACCCCTTGTCTGGATGATTGGATTTCTCCGTATCCTTGGTAACTGTAAATTATGAATTTCCCTTCCAGTTAAAACTCAGTAAATTTAAAAAATAAGTTACTCCAAAATTCGCTTGAGGATAAAATGGAACTAATGTTTTTAATTTAATTACAAAATTAAATTTGAAGCTTTTAGCTTCCATTTTTGAAACATGGTTATTACTGTGTAGCGAAATAAACATATTTTAAATCAGTTAATTTATAATATTAATGCTCTGTAAATTTACATTGAGCACTATTTTGTAAAAAATAAAAATAGCAATAAGAACACCGGTTTATATATCTTACTGTTGTTTCTTTTTACTTAAATATACATTGTAACTTGCACCAATTTTTGAGAATTTGGTTTAAAAGATCATCTAACAAGAAACACCTGAAAACCCTTGTTTCTGATAAGTTTAGATAAGAAATTACTTAAAAAATTTATAATTTAAATGAAGAAAAGTTTGTTAATTTATATTTTTCAAATGAAATGAATATGATATATCAAAAAGTAGCAATTAAATTGAAATTATAAACCTCCACCCCCAATCCAACAGCTCAGATAAGCTGCATTTTACCTCATTACACAACACGATCAGCTTTAAAAAGGGACTCGTAACTGGAAAAAGCGAATGAAAAATTAATGTTAACAACAAATACTTTTTCACTCTCAACCCAGTTCTGCGGAATCAGAATGAAACGTTGAGTTTACGTAAGTGAATGAGCCAATAGGAGTAAAGTGCCAACTTGTGACAAATGCAGCTAGCAAATTTTTTTGCATGCTAGTTAAGATTCGTGTCAGTCAGCTGTTGCCTCTCATGCTGGCCAATAGTCCTCCTGCCGATTAGTGGCAGCCAGCTATAGGCTCTCACTCTGCCAGTAGAAAATGGCCGCAAACTGCATGAAAAAAATTGATTATTTCCATGATGCAAAGTCGGTCTTGGCCTTCATGCTAACTTGGAGCATGTGCATGAAAATTTTGGGGCAAATCTATCAAAAATTATAGCCAGCCATTCCTTACACACACAAATCCTGCCTTTTATAGCTATATGTACATGTGTATGTGTGTGTGTGTGTATATATATATATATATATATATAAGGTTGATGCAAAAATAATGAGGTAATATCGTTTTTTTTTTTTTTTACTTTTTTAACGTTAAAACAACATTATTACGTCATTATTTTTGCACCGACCTATATATATATATATATATATATATATATATATATGTGTGTGTGTGTATAGAGATATATACGTATAGATATATATATATGTGTGTATAGAGATATATACGTATAGATATATATATATGTGTGTATAGAGATATATACGTATAGATATATATATATGTGTGTATAGAGATATATACGTATAGATATATATATATGTGTGTATAGAGATATATACGTATAGATATATATATATGTGTGTATAGAGATATATACGTATAGATATATATATATGTGTGTATAGAGATATATACGTATAGATATATATATATGTGTGTATAGAGATATATACGTATAGATATATATATATGTGTGTATAGAGATATATACGTATAGATATATATATATGTGTGTATAGAGATATATACGTATAGATATATATATATGTGTGTATAGAGATATATACGTATAGATATATATATATGTGTGTATAGAGATATATACGTATAGATATATATATATGTGTGTATAGAGATATATACGTATAGATATATATATATGTGTGTATAGAGATATATACGTATAGATATATATATATGTGTGTATAGAGATATATACGTATAGATATATATATATGTGTGTATAGAGATATATACGTATAGATATATATATATGTGTGTATAGAGATATATACGTATAGATATATATATATGTGTGTATAGAGATATATACGTATAGATATATATATATGTGTGTATAGAGATATATACGTATAGATATATATATATGTGTGTATAGAGATATATACGTATAGATATATATATATGTGTGTATAGAGATATATACGTATAGATATATATATATGTGTGTATAGAGATATATACGTATAGATATATATATAT
>CAWVQA010000001.1:0-30194 GCA_963932145.1 Acanthosepion lycidas | reverse complement strand
TTAAATATAACTTTGTCAAAACATCTGAAACTAGTTAAAATCAATAAGTGTTGATTGATTTCATATCGATTTTCAATAATTTCCTTGGTTTTTCTAATGTTTTCAAAGAGTTATTGATATTTACAAACTAGCGTTGAAAAGTAGTGAAAAAAGTTAGATTTTCAATGTAAATCGCTATGTAATTAAAGTTGTGTAAAACATAAAATCTTAAATATAACTTTGTCAAAACTTCTGAAACTAGTTAAATCAATAAGATTTGATTGATTTCATATCGATTCAATAATTCATTGTTTTTATAATGTTTTCAAACAGTTATTGATATTTAAAAACTAGCGTTGAAAAAGTAGTGAAAAAAGCTAGATTTTGCATGTAAATCGCTATGTAATTAAAAGTTGTGTAAAACATAAAATCTTAAATAAAACTTTGTCAAAACTTCTGAAACTAGTTAAATCAATAAGTTTTGATTGATTTCATATCGATTTCAATAATTTCATTGTTTTTCTAATGTTTTCAAACAGTTATTGATATTTACAAACTAGCGTTAAAAGTAGTCAAAATAGCTAGATTTTGCATGTAAATCGCAATATAAGTAAAAGTTGTGTAAAACATAAAATCTTAATAAAACTTTGTCAAAACTTCTGAAACTAGTTAAAATCAATAAGTTTTGATTGATTTCATATCGATTTTCAATAATTTCATTGTTTTTCTAATGTTTTCAAACAGTTATTGATATTTACAAACTAGCGTTAAAAAGTAGTCAAAACAGCTAGATTTTGCATGTAAAATCGCTATGTAATTAAAAGTTGTGTAAAACATAAAATCTTAAATATAACTTTGTCAAAACATCTGAAACTAGTTAAAATCAATAAGTTTTGATTGATTTCATATCGATTTTCAATAATTTCATTGTTTTTCTAATGTTTTCAAAGAGTTATTGATATTTACAAACTAGCGTTGAAAAAGTAGTGAAAAAAGCTAGATTTTGCATGTAAATCGCTATGTAATTAAAAGTTGTGTAAAACATAAAATCTTAAATAAAACTTTGTCAAAACTTCTGAAACTAGTTAAAATCAATAAGTTTTGATTGATTTCATATCGATTTTCAATAATTTCATTGTTTTTCTAATGTTTTCAAACAGTTATTGATATTTACAAACTAGCGTTAAAAAGTAGTCAAAACAGCTAGATTTTGCATGTAAATCGCTATGTAATTAAAAGTTGTGTAAAACATAAAATCTTAAATATAACTTTGTCAAAACATCTGAAACTAGTTAAAATCAATAAGTTTTGATTGATTTTCATATCGATTTTCAGTAATTTCATTGTTTTTATAATGTTTTCAAACAGTTATTGATATTTACAAACTAGCGTTGAAAAAGTAGTGAAAAAAGCTAGATTTTGCATGTAAATCGCTATGTAATTAAAAGTTGTGTAAAACATAAAATCTTAAATAAAACTTTGTCAAAACTTCTGAAACTAGTTAAAATCAATAAGTTTTGATTGATTTCATATCGATTTTCAATAATTTCATTGTTTTTCTAATGTTTTCAAACAGTTATTGATATTTACAAACTAGCGTTAAAAAGTAGTCAAAATAGCTAGATTTTGCATGTAAATCGCTATATAAGTAAAAGTTGTGTAAAACATAAAATCTTAAATATAACTTGTCAAAACATCTGAAACTAGTTAAAATCAATAAGTTTTGATTGATTTCATATCGATTTTCAATAATTTCATTGTTTTTCTAATGTTTTCAAAAAGTTATTGATATTTACAAACTAGCGTTGAAAAAGTAGTGAAAAAAGCTAGATTTTCAATGTAAATCGCTATGTAATTAAAAGTTGTGTAAAACATAAAAATCTTAAATAAAACTTTGTCAAAACTTCTGAAACTAGTTAAAAATCAATAAGATTTTATTGATTTCATATCGATTTTCAATAATTTCATTGTTTTTCTAATGTTTTCAAACAGTTATTGATATTTACAAACTAGCGTTAAAAAGTAGTCAAAACAGCTAGATTTTGCATGTAAATCGCAATATAAGTAAAAGTTGTGTAAAACATAAAAATCTTAAATATAACTTTGTCAAAACATCTGAAACTAGTTAAAATCAATAAGTTTTGATTGATTTCATATCGATTTTCAATAATTTCATTGTTTTTCTAATGTTTCAAAGAGTTATTGATATTTACAAACTAGCGTTAAAAAGTAGTGAAAAAAGCTAGATTTTGCATGTAAATCGCTATGTAATTAAAAGTTGTGTAAAACATAAAAATCTTAAATAAAACTTTGTCAAAACTTCTGAAACTAGTTAAAATCAATAAGTTTTGATTGATTTCATATCGATTTTCAATAATTTCATTGTTTTTCTAATGTTTTCAAACAGTTATTGATATTTACAAACTAGCGTTAAAAAGTAGTCAAAATAGCTAGATTTTGCATGTAAATCGCTATATAAGTAAAAGTTGTGTAAAACATAAAATCTTAAATATAACTTTGTCAAAACATCTGAAACTAGTTAAAATCAATAAGTTTTGATTGATTTCATATCGATTTTCAATAATTTCATTGTTTTTCTAATGTTTTCAAAAAGTTATTGATATTTACAAACTAGCGTTGAAAAAGTAGTGAAAAAAGCTAGATTTCAATGTAAATCGCTATGTAATTAAAAGTTGTGTAAAACATAAAATCTTAAATAAAACTTTGTCAAAACTTCTGAAACTAGTTAAATCAATAAGTTTTGATTGATTTCATATCGATTTTCAATAATTTCATTGTTTTTCTAATGTTTTCAAACAGTTATTGATATTTACAAACTAGCGTTAAAAAGTAGTCAAAACAGCTAGATTTTGCATGTAAATCGCAATATAAGTAAAAGTTGTGTAAAACATAAAATCTTAAATATAACTTTGTCAAAACATCTGAAACTAGTTAAAATCAATAAGTTTTGATTGATTTCATATCGATTTTCAATAATTTCATTGTTTTTCTAATGTTTTCAAAGAGTTATTGATATTTACACACTAGCGTTAAAAAGTAGTGAAAAAAGCTAGATTTTGCATGTAAATCGCTATGTAATTAAAAGTTGTGTAAAACATAAAATCTTAAATAAAACTTTGTCAAAACTTCTGAAAACTAGTTAAAATCAATAAGTTTTGATTGATTTCATATCGATTTTCAATAATTTCATTGTTTTTCTAATGTTTTCAAACAGTTATTGATATTTACAAACTAGCGTTAAAAAGTAGTCAAAATAGCTAGATTTTGCATGTAAATCGCTATATAAGTAAAAGTTGTGTAAAACATAAATCTTAAATATAACTTTGTCAAAACATCTGAAACTAGTTAAAATCAATAAGTTTTGATTGATTTCATATCGATTTTCAATAATTTCATTGTTTTTCTAATGTTTTCAAAAAGTTATTGATATTTACAAACTAGCGTTGAAAAAGTAGTGAAAAAAGCTAGATTTTCAATGTAAATCGCTATGTAATTAAAAGTTGTGTAAAAACATAAAATCTTAAATAAAACTTTGTCAAAACTTCTGAAACTAGTTAAAATCAATAAGTTTTGATTGATTTCATATCGATTTTCAATAATTTCATTGTTTTTCTAATGTTTTCAAACAGTTATTGATATTTACAAACTAGCGTTAAAAAGTAGTCAAAATAGCTAGATTTTGCATGTAAATCCGCTATATAAGTAAAAGTTGTGTAAAACATAAAATCTTAAATATAACTTTGTCAAAACATCTGAAACTAGTTAAAATCAATAAGTTTTGATTGATTTCATATCGATTTTCAATAATTTCATTGTTTTTCTAATGTTTTCAAAAAGTTATTGATATTTACAAACTAGCGTTGAAAAAGTAGTGAAAAAAGCTAGATTTTCAATGTAAATCGCTATGTAATTAAAAGTTGTGTAAAACATAAAATCTTAAATAAAACTTTGTCAAAACTTCTGAAACTAGTTAAAATCAATAAGATTTTATTGATTTCATATCGATTTTCAATAATTTCATTGTTTTTCTAATGTTTTCAAACAGTTATTGATATTTACAAACTAGCGTTAAAAAGTAGTCAAAACAGCTAGATTTTGCATGTAAATCGCAATATAAGTAAAAGTTGTGTAAAACATAAAATCTTAAATATAACTTTGTCAAAACATCTGAAACTAGTTAAAATCAATAAGTTTTGATTGATTTCATATCGATTTTCAATAATTTCATTGTTTTTCTAATGTTTTCAAAGAGTTATTGATATTTACAAACTAGCGTTAAAAAGTAGTGAAAAAAGCTAGATTTTGCATGTAAATCGCTATGTAATTAAAAGTTGTGTAAAACATAAAATCTTAAATAAAACTTTGTCAAAACTTCTGAAACTAGTTAAAATCAATAAGATTTGATTGATTTCATATCGATTTTCAATAATTTCATTGTTTTTCTAATGTTTTCAAACAGTTATTGATATTTACAAACTAGCGTTAAAAAGTAGTCAAAATAGCTAGATTTTGCATGTAAATCGCTATATAAGTAAAAGTTGTGTAAAACATAAAATCTTAAATATAACTTTGTCAAACATCTGAAACTAGTTAAAATCAATAAGTTTTGATTGATTTCATATCGATTTTCAATAATTTCATTGTTTTTATAATGTTTTCAAACAGTTATTGATATTTACAAACTAGCGTTGAAAAAGTAGTGAAAAAAGCTAGATTTTTGCATGTAAATCGCTATGTAATTAAAAGTTGTGTAAAACATTAAAATCTTAAATAAAACTTTGTCAAAACTTCTGAAACTAGTTAAAATCAATAAGTTTTGATTGATTTCATATCGATTTTCAATAATTTCATTGTTTTTCTAATGTTTTCAAACAGTTATTGATATTTACAAACTAGCGTTAAAAAGTAGTCAAAATAGCTAGATTTTGCATGTAAATCGCTATATAAGTAAAAGTTGTGTAAAACATAAAATCTTAAATATAACTTTGTCAAAACATCTGAAACTAGTTAAAATCAATAAGTTTTGATTGATTTCATATCGATTTTCAATAATTTCATTGTTTTTCTAATGTTTTCAAAAAGTTATTGATATTTACAAACTAGCGTTGAAAAAGTAGTGAAAAAAGCTAGATTTTCAATGTAAATCGCTATGTAATTAAAAGTTGTGTAAAACATAAAATCTTAAATAAAACTTTGTCAAAACTTCTGAAACTAGTTAAAATCAATAAGATTTTATTGATTTCATATCGATTTTCAATAATTTCATTGTTTTTCTAATGTTTTCAAACAGTTATTGATATTTACAAACTAGCGTTAAAAAGTAGTCAAAACAGCTAGATTTTCAATGTAAATCGCTATGTAATTAAAAGTTGTGTAAAACATAAAATCTTAAATAAAACTTTGTCAAAACTTCTGAAACTAGTTAAAATCAATAAGATTTTATTGATTTCATATCGATTTCAATAATTTCATTGTTTTTCTAATGTTTTCAAACAGTTATTGATATTTTACAAACTAGCGTTAAAAAGTAGTCAAAACAGCTAGATTTTGCATGTAAATCGCAATAATAAGTAAAAGTTGTGTAAAACATAAAATCTTAAATATAACTTTGTCAAAACATCTGAAACTAGTTAAAATCAATAAGTTTTGATTGATTTCATATCGATTTTCAATAATTTCATTGTTTTTCTAATGTTTTCAAAGAGTTATTGATATTTACAAACTAGCGTTAAAAAGTAGTGAAAAAGCTAGATTTTGCATGTAAATCGCTATGTAATTAAAAGTTGTGTAAAACATAAAATCTTAAATAAAACTTTGTCAAAACTTCTGAAACTAGTTAAAATCAATAAGATTTGATTGATTTCATATCGATTTTCAATAATTTCATTGTTTTTCTAATGTTTTCAAACAGTTAATGATATTTACAAACTAGCGTTAAAAAGTAGTCAAAATAGCTAGATTTTGCATGTAAATCGCTATATAAGTAAAAGTTGTGTAAAACATAAAATCTTAAATATATCTTTGTCAAAATATCTGAAACTAGTTAAAATCAATAAGTGTTGATTGATTTCATATCGATTTTCAATAATTTCATTGTTTTTCTAATGTTTTCAAAGAGTTATTGATATTTACAAACTAGCGTTGAAAAAGTAGTGAAAAAAGTTAGATTTTCAATGTAAATCGCTATGTAATTAAAAGTTGTGTAAAACATAAAATCTTAAATATAACTTTGTCAAAACTTCTGAAACTAGTTAAAATCAATAAGATTTGATTGATTTCATATCGATTTTCAATAATTTCATTGTTTTTATAATGTTTTCAAACAGTTATTGATATTTACAAACTAGCGTTGAAAAAGTAGTGAAAAAAGCTAGATTTTGCATGTAAATCGCTATGTAATTAAAAGTTGTGTAAAACATAAAATCTTAAATAAAACTTTGTCAAAACTTCTGAAACTAGTTAAAATCAATAAGTTTTGATTGATTTCATATCGATTTTCAATAATTTCATTGTTTTTCTAATGTTTTCAAACAGTTATTGATATTTACAAACTAGCGTTAAAAAGTAGTCAAAATAGCTAGATTTTGCATGTAAATCGCAATATAAGTAAAAGTTGTGTAAAACATAAAATCTTAAATAAAACTTTGTCAAAACTTCTGAAACTAGTTAAAATCAATAAGTTTTGATTGATTTCATATCGATTTTCAGTAATTTCATTGTTTTTCTAATGTTTTCAAACAGTTATTGATATTTACAAACTAGCGTTAAAAAGTAGTCAAAACAGCTAGATTTTGCATGTAAATCGCTATGTAATTAAAAGTTGTGTAAAACATAAAATCTTAAATATAACTTTGTCAAAACATCTGAAACTAGTTAAAATCAATAAGTTTTGATTGATTTCATATCGATTTTCAATAATTTCATTGTTTTTCTAATGTTTTCAAAGAGTTATTGATATTTACAAACTAGCGTTGAAAAAGTAGTGAAAAAAGCTAGATTTTGCATGTAAATCGCTATGTAATTAAAAGTTGTGTAAAACATAAAATCTTAAATAAAACTTTGTCAAAACTTCTGAAACTAGTTAAAATCAATAAGTTTTGATTGATTTCATATCGATTTTCAATAATTTCATTGTTTTTCTAATGTTTTCAAACAGTTATTGATATTTACAAACTAGCGTTAAAAAGTAGTCAAAACAGCTAGATTTTGCATGTAAATCGCTATGTAATTAAAAGTTGTGTAAAACATAAAATCTTAAATATAACTTTGTCAAAACATCTGAAACTAGTTAAAATCAATAAGTTTTGATTGATTTCATATCGATTTTCAGTAATTTCATTGTTTTTATAATGTTTTCAAACAGTTATTGATATTTACAAACTAGCGTTGAAAAAGTAGTGAAAAAAGCTAGATTTTGCATGTAAATCGCTATGTAATTAAAAGTTGTGTAAAACATAAAATCTTAAATAAAACTTTGTCAAAACTTCTGAAACTAGTTAAAATCAATAAGTTTTGATTGATTTCATATCGATTTTCAATAATTTCATTGTTTTTCTAATGTTTTCAAACAGTTATTGATATTTACAAACTAGCGTTAAAAAGTAGTCAAAATAGCTAGATTTTGCATGTAAATCGCTATATAAGAAAAAGTTGTGTAAAACATAAAATCTTAAATATAACTTTGTCAAAACATCTGAAACTAGTTAAAATCAATAAGTTTTGATTGATTTCATATCGATTTTCAATAATTTCATTGTTTTTCTAATGTTTTCAAAAAGTTATTGATATTTACAAACTAGCGTTGAAAAAGTAGTGAAAAAAGCTAGATTTTCAATGTAAATCGCTATGTAATTAAAAGTTGTGTAAAACATAAAATCTTAAATAAAACTTTGTCAAAACTTCTGAAACTAGTTAAAATCAATAAGATTTTATTGATTTCATATCGATTTTCAATAATTTCATTGTTTTTCTAATCTTTTCAAACAGTTATTGATATTTACAAACTAGCGTTAAAAAGTAGTCAAAACAGCTAGATTTTGCATGTAAATCGCAATATAAGTAAAAGTTGTGTAAAACATAAAATCTTAAATATAACTTTGTCAAAACATCTGAAACTAGTTAAAATCAATAAGTTTTGATTGATTTCATATCGATTTTCAATAATTTCATTGTTTTTCTAATGTTTTCAAAGAGTTATTGATATTTACAAACTAGCGTTAAAAAGTAGTGAAAAAAGCTAGATTTTGCATGTAAATCGCTATGTAATTAAAAGTTGTGTAAAACATAAAATCTTAAATAAAACTTTGTCAAAACTTCTGAAACTAGTTAAAATCAATAAGATTTGATTGATTTCATATCGATTTTCAATAATTTCATTGTTTTTCTAATGTTTTCAAACAGTTATTGATATTTACAAACTAGCGTTAAAAAGTAGTCAAAATAGCTATATTTTGCATGTAAATCGCTATATAAGTAAAAGTTGTGTAAAACATAAAATCTTAAATATAACTTTGTCAAAACATCTGAAACTAGTTAAAATCAATAAGTGTTGATTGATTTCATATCGATTTTCAATAATTTCATTGTTTTTCTAATGTTTTCAAAGAGTTATTGATATTTACAAACTAGCGTTGAAAAAGTAGTGAAAAAAGTTAGATTTTCAATGTAAATCGCTATGTAATTAAAAGTTGTGTAAAACATAAAATCTTAAATATAACTTTGTCAAACTTCTGAAACTAGTTAAAATCAATAAGATTTGATTGATTTCATATCGATTTTCAATAATTTCATTGTTTTTATAATGTTTTCAAACAGTTATTGATATTTACAAACTAGCGTTGAAAAAGTAGTGAAAAAAGCTAGATTTTGCATGTAAATCGCTATGTAATTAAAAGTTGTGTAAAACATAAAATCTTAAATAAAACTTTGTCAAAACTTCTGAAACTAGTTAAAATCAATAAGTTTTGATTGATTTCATATCGATTTTCAATAATTTCATTGTTTTTCTAATGTTTTCAAACAGTTATTGATATTTACAAACTAGCGTTAAAAAGTAGTCAAAATAGCTAGATTTTGCATGTAAATCGCAATATAAGTAAAAGTTGTGTAAAACATAAAATCTTAAATATAACTTTGTCAAAACATCTGAAACTAGTTAAAATCAATAAGTTTTGATTGATTTTATATCGATTTTCAATAATTTCATTGTTTTTCTAATGTTTTCAAAAAGTTATTGATATTTACAAACTAGCGTTGAAAAAGTAGTGAAAAAAGCTAGATTTTCAATGTAAATCGCTATGTAATTAAAAGTTGTGTAAAACATAAAATCTTAAATAAAACTTTGTCAAAACTTCTGAAACTAGTTAAAATCAATAAGATTTTATTGATTTCATATCGATTTTCAATAATTTCATTGTTTTTCTAATGTTTTCAAACAGTTATTGATATTTACAAACTAGAGTTAAAAAGTAGTGAAAAAAGCTAGATTTTGCATGTAAATCGCTATGTAATTAAAAGTTGTGTAAAACATAAAATCTTAAATAAAACTTTGTCAAAACTTCTGAAACTAGTTAAAATCAATAAGATTTGATTGATTTCATATCGATTTTCAATAATTTCATTGTTTTTCTAATGTTTTCAAACAGTTATTGATATTTACAAACTAGCGTTAAAAAGTAGTCAAAACAGCTAGATTTTGCATGTAAATCGCAATATAAGTAAAAGTTGTGTAAAACATAAAATCTTAAATATAACTTTGTCAAAACATCTGAAACTAGTTAAAATCAATAAGTTTTGATTGATTTCATATCGATTTTCAATAATTTCATTGTTTTTCTAATGTTTTCAAAGAGTTATTGATATTTACAAACTAGCGTTAAAAAGTAGTCAAAATAGCTAGATTTTGCATGTAAATCGCTATATAAGTAAAAGTTGTGTAAAACATAAAATCTTAAATATAACTTTGTCAAAACATCTGAAACTAGTTAAAATCAATAAGTTTTGATTGATTTCATATCGATTTTCAATAATTTCATTGTTTTTCTAATGTTTTCAAAAAGTTATTGATATTTACAAACTAGCGTTGAAAAAGTAGTGAAAAAAGCTAGATTTTCAATGTAAATCGCTATGTAATTAAAAGTTGTGTAAAACATAAAATCTTAAATAAAACTTTGTCAAAACTTCTGAAACTAGTTAAAATCAATAAGATTTTATTGATTTCATATCGATTTTCAATAATTTCATTGTTTTTCTAATGTTTTCAAACAGTTATTGATATTTACAAACTAGAGTTAAAAAGTAGTGAAAAAAGCTAGATTTTGCATGTAAATCGCTATGTAATTAAAAGTTGTGTAAAACATAAAATCTTAAATAAAACTTTGTCAAAACTTCTGAAACTAGTTAAAATCAATAAGATTTGATTGATTTCATATCGATTTTCAATAATTTCATTGTTTTTCTAATGTTTTCAAACAGTTATTGATATTTACAAACTAGCGTTAAAAAGTAGTCAAAACAGCTAGATTTTGCATGTAAATCGCAATATAAGTAAAAGTTGTGTAAAACATAAAATCTTAAATATAACTTTGTCAAAACATCTGAAACTAGTTAAAATCAATAAGTTTTGATTGATTTCATATCGATTTTCAATAATTTCATTGTTTTTCTAATGTTTTCAAAGAGTTATTGATATTTACAAACTAGCGTTAAAAAGTAGTCAAAATAGCTAGATTTTGCATGTAAATCGCTATATAAGTAAAAGTTGTGTAAAACATAAAATCTTAAATATAACTTTGTCAAAACATCTGAAACTAGTTAAAATCAATAAGTTTTGATTGATTTCATATCGATTTTCAATAATTTCATTGTTTTTCTAATGTTTTCAAAAAGTTATTGATATTTACAAACTAGCGTTGAAAAAGTAGTGAAAAAAGCTAGATTTTCAATGTAAATCGCTATGTAATTAAAAGTTGTGTAAAACATAAAATCTTAAATAAAACTTTGTCAAAACTTCTGAAACTAGTTAAAATCAATAAGATTTTATTGATTTCATATCGATTTTCAATAATTTCATTGTTTTTCTAATGTTTTCAAACAGTTATTGATATTTACAAACTAGCGTTAAAAAGTAGTCAAAATAGCTAGATTTTGCATGTAAATCGCTATATAAGTAAAAGTTGTGTAAAACATAAAATCTTAAATATAACTTTGTCAAAACATCTGAAACTAGTTAAAATCAATAAGTGTTGATTGATTTCATATCGATTTTCAATAATTTCATTGTTTTTCTAATGTTTTCAAAGAGTTATTGATATTTACAAACTAGCGTTGAAAAAGTAGTGAAAAAAGTTTGATTTTCAATGTAAATCGCTATGTAATTAAAAGTTGTGTAAAACATAAAATCTTAAATATAACTTTGTCAAAACTTCTGAAACTAGTTAAAATCAATAAGATTTGATTGATTTCATATCGATTTTCAATAATTTCATTGTTTTTATAATGTTTTCAAACAGTTATTGATATTTACAAACTAGCGTTGAAAAAGTAGTGAAAAAAGCTAGATTTTGCATGTAAATCGCTATGTAATTAAAAGTTGTGTAAAACATAAAATCTTAAATAAAACTTTGTCAAAACTTCTGAAACTAGTTAAAATCAATAAGTTTTGATTGATTTCATATCGATTTTCAATAATTTCATTGTTTTTCTAATGTTTTCAAACAGTTATTGATATTTACAAACTAGCGTTAAAAAGTAGTCAAAATAGCTAGATTTTGCATGTAAATCGCAATATAAGTAAAAGTTGTGTAAAACATAAAATCTTAAATATAACTTTGTCAAAACATCTGAAACTAGTTAAAATCAATAAGTTTTGATTGATTTTATATCGATTTTCAATAATTTCATTGTTTTTCTAATGTTTTCAAAAAGTTATTGATATTTACAAACTAGCGTTGAAAAAGTAGTGAAAAAAGCTAGATTTTCAATGTAAATCGCTATGTAATTAAAAGTTGTGTAAAACATAAAATCTTAAATAAAACTTTGTCAAAACTTCTGAAACTAGTTAAAATCAATAAGATTTTATTGATTTCATATCGATTTTCAATAATTTCATTGTTTTTCTAATGTTTTCAAACAGTTATTGATATTTACAAACTAGAGTTAAAAAGTAGTGAAAAAAGCTAGATTTTGCATGTAAATCGCTATGTAATTAAAAGTTGTGTAAAACATAAAATCTTAAATAAAACTTTGTCAAAACTTCTGAAACTAGTTAAAATCAATAAGATTTGATTGATTTCATATCGATTTTCAATAATTTCATTGTTTTTCTAATGTTTTCAAACAGTTATTGATATTTACAAACTAGCGTTAAAAAGTAGTCAAAACAGCTAGATTTTGCATGTAAATCGCAATATAAGTAAAAGTTGTGTAAAACATAAAATCTTAAATATAACTTTGTCAAAACATCTGAAACTAGTTAAAATCAATAAGTTTTGATTGATTTCATATCGATTTTCAATAATTTCATTGTTTTTCTAATGTTTTCAAAGAGTTATTGATATTTACAAACTAGCGTTAAAAAGTAGTCAAAATAGCTAGATTTTGCATGTAAATCGCTATATAAGTAAAAGTTGTGTAAAACATAAAATCTTAAATATAACTTTGTCAAAACATCTGAAACTAGTTAAAATCAATAAGTTTTGATTGATTTCATATCGATTTTCAATAATTTCATTGTTTTTCTAATGTTTTCAAAAAGTTATTGATATTTACAAACTAGCGTTGAAAAAGTAGTGAAAAAAGCTAGATTTTCAATGTAAATCGCTATGTAATTAAAAGTTGTGTAAAACATAAAATCTTAAATAAAACTTTGTCAAAACTTCTGAAACTAGTTAAAATCAATAAGATTTTATTGATTTCATATCGATTTTCAATAATTTCATTGTTTTTCTAATGTTTTCAAACAGTTATTGATATTTACAAACTAGCGTTAAAAAGTAGTCAAAACAGCTAGATTTTGCATGTAAATCGCTATGTAATTAAAAGTTGTGTAAAACATAAAATCTTAAATATAACTTTGTCAAAACATCTGAAACTAGTTAAATCAATAAGTTTTGATTGATTTCATATCGATTTTCAATAATTTCATTGTTTTTATAATGTTTTCAAACAGTTATTGATATTTACACACTAGCGTTGAAAAAGTAGTGAAAAAAGCTAGATTTTGCATGTAAATCGCTATGTAATTAAAAGTTGTGTAAAACATAAAATCTTAAATAAAACTTTGTCAAAACTTCTGAAACTAGTTAAAATCAATAAGTTTTGATTGATTTCATATCGATTTTCAATAATTTCATTGTTTTTCTAATGTTTTCAAACAGTTATTGATATTTACAAACTAGCGTTAAAAAGTAGTCAAAATAGCTAGATTTTGCATGTAAATCGCTATATAAGTAAAAGTTGTGTAAAACATAAAATCTTAAATATAACTTTGTCAAAACATCTGAAACTAGTTAAAATCAATAAGTTTTGATTGATTTCATATCGATTTTCAATAATTTCATTGTTTTTCTAATGTTTTCAAAAAGTTATTGATATTTACAAACTAGCGTTGAAAAAGTAGTGAAAAAAGCTAGATTTTCAATGTAAATCGCTATGTAATTAAAAGTTGTGTAAAACATAAAATCTTAAATAAAACTTTGTCAAAACTTTTGAAACTAGTTAAAATCAATAAGATTTTATTGATTTCATATCGATTTTCAATAATTTCATTGTTTTTCTAATGTTTTCAAACAGTTATTGATATTTACAAACTAGCGTTAAAAAGTAGTGAAAAAAGCTAGATTTTCAATGTAAATCGCTATGTAATTAAAAGTTGTGTAAAACATAAAATCTTAAATAAAACTTTGTCAAAACTTCTGAAACTAGTTAAAATCAATAAGATTTGATTGATTTCATATCGATTTTCAATAATTTCATTGTTTTTCTAATGTTTTCAAACAGTTATTGATATTTACAAACTAGCGTTAAAAAGTAGTCAAAACAGCTAGATTTTGCATGTAAATCGCTATGTAATTAAAAGTTGTGTAAAACATAAAATCTTAAATATAACTTTGTCAAAACATCTGAAACTAGTTAAAATCAATAAGTTTTGATTGATTTCATATCGATTTTCAATAATTTCATTGTTTTTATAATGTTTTCAAACAGTTATTGATATTTACAAACTAGCGTTGAAAAAGTAGTGAAAAAAGCTAGATTTTGCATGTAAATCGCTATGTAATTAAAAGTTGTGTAAAACATAAAATCTTAAATAAAACTTTGTCAAAACTTCTGAAACTAGTTAAAATCAATAAGATTTTATTGATTTCATATCTATTTTCAATAATTTCATTGTTTTTCTAATGTTTTCAAACAGTTATTGATATTTACAAACTAGAGTTAAAAAGTAGTCAAAACAGCTAGATTTTGCATGTAAATCGCAATATAAGTAAAAGTTGTGTAAAACATAAAATCTTAAATATAACTTTGTCAAAACATCTGAAACTAGTTAAAATCAATAAGTTTTGATTGATTTCATATCGATTTTCAATAATTTCATTGTTTTTCTAATGTTTTCAAACAGTTATTGATATTTACAAACTAGCGTTAAAAAGTAGTCAAAATAGCTAGATTTTGCATGTAAATCGCTATATAAGTAAAAGTTGTGTAAAACATAAAATCTTAAATATAACTTTGTCAAAACATCTGAAACTAGTTAAAATCAATAAGTTTTGATTGATTTCATATCGATTTTCAATAATTTCATTGTTTTTCTAATGTTTTCAAACAGTTATTGATATTTACAAACTAGCGTTAAAAAGTAGTCAAAACAGCTAGATTTTGCATGTAAATCGCTATGTAATTAAAAGTTGTGTAAAACATAAAATCTTAAATATAACTTTGTCAAAACATCTGAAACTAGTTAAAATCAATAAGTTTTGATTGATTTCATATCGATTTTCAATAATTTCATTGTTTTTATAATGTTTTCAAACAGTTATTGATATTTACAAACTAGCGTTGAAAAAGTAGTGAAAAAAGCTAGATTTTGCATGTAAATCGCTGTGTAATTAAAAGTTGTGTAAAACATAAAATCTTAAATAAAACTTTGTCAAAACTTCTGAAACTAGTTAAAATCAATAAGTTTTGATTGATTTCATATCGATTTTCAATAATTTCATTGTTTTTCTAATGTTTTCAAACAGTTATTGATATTTACAAACTAGCGTTAAAAAGTAGTCAAAATAGCTAGATTTTGCATGTAAATCGCTATATAAGTAAAAGTTGTGTAAAACATAAAATCTTAAATATAACTTTGTCAAAACATCTGAAACTAGTTAAAATCAATAAGTTTTGATTGATTTCATATCGATTTTCAATAATTTCATTGTTTTTCTAATGTTTTCAAAAAGTTATTGATATTTACAAACTAGCGTTGAAAAAGTAGTGAAAAAAGCTAGATTTTCAATGTAAATCGCTATGTAATTAAAAGTTGTGTAAAACATAAAATCTTAAATAAAACTTTGTCAAAACTTCTGAAACTAGTTAAAATCAATAAGATTTTATTGATTTCATATCGATTTTCAATAATTTCATTGTTTTTCTAATGTTTTCAAACAGTTATTGATATTTACAAACTAGCGTTAAAAAGTAGTCAAAACAGCTAGATTTTGCATGTAAATCGCTATGTAATTAAAAGTTGTGTAAAACATAAAATCTTAAATATAACTTTGTCAAAACATCTGAAACTAGTTAAATCAATAAGTTTTGATTGATTTCATATCGATTTTCAATAATTTCATTGTTTTTATAATGTTTTCAAACAGTTATTGATATTTACACACTAGCGTTGAAAAAGTAGTGAAAAAAGCTAGATTTTGCATGTAAATCGCTATGTAATTAAAAGTTGTGTAAAACATAAAATCTTAAATAAAACTTTGTCAAAACTTCTGAAACTAGTTAAAATCAATAAGTTTTGATTGATTTCATATCGATTTTCAATAATTTCATTGTTTTTCTAATGTTTTCAAACAGTTATTGATATTTACAAACTAGCGTTAAAAAGTAGTCAAAATAGCTAGATTTTGCATGTAAATCGCTATATAAGTAAAAGTTGTGTAAAACATAAAATCTTAAATATAACTTTGTCAAAACATCTGAAACTAGTTAAAATCAATAAGTTTTGATTGATTTCATATCGATTTTCAATAATTTCATTGTTTTTCTAATGTTTTCAAAAAGTTATTGATATTTACAAACTAGCGTTGAAAATGTAGTGAAAAAAGCTAGATTTTCAATGTAAATCGCTATGTAATTAAAAGTTGTGTAAAACATAAAATCTTAAATAAAACTTTGTCAAAACTTCTGAAACTAGTTAAAATCAATAAGATTTTATTGATTTCATATCGATTTTCAATAATTTCATTGTTTTTCTAATGTTTTCAAACAGTTATTGATATTTACAAACTAGCGTTAAAAAGTAGTGAAAAAAGCTAGATTTTCAATGTAAATCGCTATGTAATTAAAAGTTGTGTAAAACATAAAATCTTAAATAAAACTTTGTCAAAACTTCTGAAACTAGTTAAAATCAATAAGATTTGATTGATTTCATATCGATTTTCAATAATTTCATTGTTTTTCTAATGTTTTCAAACAGTTATTGATATTTACAAACTAGCGTTAAAAAGTAGTCAAAATAGCTAGATTTTGCATGTAAATCGCTATATAAGTAAAAGCTGTGTAAAACATAAAATCTTAAATATAACTTTGTCAAAACATCTGAAACTAGTTAAAATCAATAAGTTTTGATTGATGTCATATCGATTTTCAATAATTTCATTGTTTTTCTAATGTTTTCAAAGAGTTATTGATATTTACAAACTAGCGTTGAAAAAGTAGTGAAAAAAGCTAGATTTTCAATGTAAATCGCTATGTAATTAAAAGTTGTGTAAAACATAAAATCTTAAATAAAACTTTGTCAAAACTTCTGAAACTAGTTAAAATCAATAAGATTTGATTGATTTCATATCGATTTTCAATAATTTCATTGTTTTTCTAATGTTTTCAAAGAGTTATTGATATTTACAAACTAGCGTTAAAAAGTAGTGAAAAAGCTAGATTTTGCATGTAAATCGCTATGTAATTAAAAGTTGTGTAAAACTTAAAATCTTAAATAAAACTTTGTCAAAACTTCTGAAACTAGTTAAAATCAATAAGTTTTGATTGATTTCATATCGATTTTCAATAATTTCATTGTTTTTCTAATGTTTTCAAACAGTTATTGATATTTACAAACTAGCGTTGAAAAAGTAGTGAAAAAAGCTAGATTTTGCATGTAAATCGCTATGTAATTAAAAGTTGTGTAAAACATAAAATCTTAAATAAAACTTTGTCAAAACTTCTGAAACTAGTTAAAATCAATAAGATTTGATTGATTTCATATCGATTTTCAATAATTTCATTGTTTTTCTAATGTTTTCAAACAGTTATTGATATTTACAAACTAGAGTTAAAAAGTAGTCAAAACAGCTAGATTTTGCATGTAAATCGCAATATAAGTAAAAGTTGTGTAAAACATAAAATCTTAAATATAACTTTGTCAAAACATCTGAAACTAGTTAAAATCAATAAGTTTTGATTGATTTCATATCGATTTTCAATAATTTCATTGTTTTTCTAATGTTTTCAAAGAGTTATTTATATTTACAAACTAGCGTTAAAAAGTAGTGAAAAAAGCTAGATTTTGCATGTAAATCGCTATGTAATTAAAAGTTGTGTAAAACATAAAATCTTAAATAAAACTTTGTCAAAACTTCTGAAACTAGTTAAAATCAATAAGATTTGATTGATTTCATATCGATTTTCAATAATTTCATTGTTTTTCTAATGTTTTCAAACAGTTATTGATATTTACAAACTAGCGTTAAAAAGTAGTCAAAACAGCTAGATTTTGCATGTAAATCGCTATGTAATTAAAAGTTGTGTAAAACATAAAATCTTAAATATAACTTTGTCAAAACATCTGAAACTAGTTAAAATCAATAAGTTTTGATTGATTTCATATCGATTTTCAATAATTTCATTGTTTTTCTAATGTTTTCAAACAGTTATTGATATTTACAAACTAGCGTTAAAAAGTAGTCAAAATAGCTAGATTTTGCATGTAAATCGCTATATAAGTAAAAGTTGTGTAAAACATAAAATCTTATATATAACTTTGTCAAAACATCTGAAACTAGTTAAAATCAATAAGTTTTGATTGATTTCATATCGATTTTCAATAATTTCATTGTTTTTCTAATGTTTTCAAAAAGTTATTGATATTTACAAACTAGCGTTGAAAAAGTAGTGAAAAAAGCTAGATTTTCAATGTAAATCGCTATATAAGTAAAAGTTGTGTAAAACATAAAATCTTAAATATAACTTTGTCAAAACATCTGAAACTAGTTAAAATCAATAAGTGTTGATTGATTTCATATCGATTTTCAATAATTTCATTGTTTTTCTAATGTTTTCAAAGAGTTATTGATATTTACAAACAAGCGTTGAAAAAGTTGTGAAAAAAGCTAGATTTTCAATGTAAATCGCTATGTAATTAAAAGTTGTGTAAAACATAAAATCTTAAATATAACTTTGTCAAAACATCTGAAACTAGTTAAAATCAATAAGTTTTGATTGATTTCATATCGATTTTCAATAATTTCATTGTTTTTCTAATGTTTTCAAAAAGTTATTGATATTTAAAAACTAGCGTTGAAAAAGTAGTGAAAAAAGCTAGATTTTCAATGTAAATCGCTATGTAATTAAAAGTTGTGTAAAACATAAAATCTTAAATAAAACTTTGTCAAAACTTCTGAAACTAGTTAAAATCAATAAGATTTTATTGATTTCATATCGATTTTCAATAATTTCATTGTTTTTCTAATGTTTTCACAGAGTTATTGATATTTACAAACTAGCGTTAAAAAGTAGTGAAAAAAGCTAGATTTTGCATGTAAATCGCTATGTAATTAAAAGTTGTGTAAAACATAAAATCTTAAATAAAACTTTGTCAAAACTTCTGAAACTAGTTAAAATCAATAAGATCTGATTGATTTCATATCGATTTTCAATAATTTCATTGTTTTTCTAATGTTTTCAAACAGTTATTGATATTTACAAACTAGCGTTAAAAAGTATTCAAAATAGCTAGATTTTGCATGTAAATCGCTATATAAGTAAAACTTGTGTAAAACATAAAATCTTAAATATAACTTTGTCAAAACATCTGAAACTAGTTAAAATCAATAAGTGTTGATTGATTTCATATCGATTTTCAATAATTTCATTGTTTTTATAATGTTTTCAAACAGTTATTGATATTTACAAACTAGCGTTGAAAAAGTAGTGAAAAAAGCTAGATTTTGCATGTAAATCGCTATGTAATTAAAAGTTGTGTAAAACATAAAATCTTAAATAAAACTTTGTCAAAACTTCTGAAACTAGTTAAAATCAATAAGATCTGATTGATTTCATATCGATTTTCAATAATTTCATTGTTTTTCTAATGTTTTCAAACAGTTATTGATATTTACAAACGAGCGTTAAAAAGTAGTCAAAATAGCTAGATTTTGCATGTAAACCGCTATATAAGTAAAAGTTGTGTAAAACATAAAATCTTAAATATAACTTTGTCAAAACTTCTGAAACTAGTTAAAATCAATAAGTTTTGATTGATTTCATATCGATTTTCAATAATTTCATTGTTTTTCTAATGTTTTCAAACAGTTATTGATATTTACAAACTAGCGTTAAAAAGTAGTCAAAATAGCTAGATTTTGCATGTAAATCGCTATATAAGTAAAAGTTGTGTAAAACATAAAATCTTAAATATAACTTTGTCAAAACATCTGAAACTAGTTAAAATCAATAAGTGTTGATTGATTTCATATCGATTTTCAATAATTTCATTGTTTTTCTAATGTTTTCAAAGAGTTATTGATATTTACAAACTAGCGTTGAAAAAGTAGTGAAAAAAGCTAGATTTTCAATGTAAATCGCTATGTAATTAAAAGTTGTGTAAAACATAAAATCTTAAATAAAACTTTGTCAAAACTTCTGAAACTAGTTAAAATCAATAAGATTTTATTGATTTCATATCGATTTTCAATAGGTTCATTGTTTTTCTAATGTTTTCAAACAGTTATTGATATTTACAAACTAGCGTTAAAAAGTAGTCAAAACAGCTAGATTATGCATGTAAATCGCTATATAAGTAAAAGTTGTGTAAAACATAAAATCTTAAATATAACTTTGTCAAAACATCTGAAACTAGTTAAAATCAATAAGTTTTGATTGATTTCATATCGATTTTCAATAATTTCATTGTTTTTCTAATGTTTTCAAACAGTTATTGATATTTACAAACTAGCGTTGAAAAAGTAGTGAAAAAAGCTAGATTTTCAATGTAAATCGCTATGTAATTAAAAGTTGTGTAAAACATAAAATCTTAAATAAAACTTTGTCAAAACTTCTGAAACTAGTTAAAATCAATAAGATTTTATTGATTTCATATCGATTTTCAATAATTTCATTGTTTTTCTAATGTTTTCAAACAGTTATTGATATTTACAAACTAGCGTTAAAAAGTAGTCAAAACAGCTAGATTTTCAATGTAAATCGCTATGTAATTAAAAGTTGTGTAAAACATAAAATCTTAAATAAAACTTTGTCAAAACTTCTGAAACTAGTTAAAATCAATAAGATTTTATTGATTTCATATCGATTTTCAATAATTTCATTGTTTTTCTAATGTTTTCAAACAGTTATTGATATTTACAAACTAGCGTTAAAAAGTAGTCAAAACAGCTAGATTTTGCATGTAAATCGCAATATAAGTAAAAGTTGTGTAAAACATAAAATCTTAAATATAACTTTGTCAAAACATCTGAAACTAGTTAAAATCAATAAGTTTTGATTGATTTCATATCGATTTTCAATAATTTCATTGTTTTTCTAATGTTTTCAAACAGTTATTGATATTTACAAACTAGCGTTAAAAAGTCGTCAAAATAGCTAGATTTTGCATGTAAATCGCTATATAAGTAAAAGTTGTGTAAAACATAAAATCTTAAATATAACTTTGTCAAAAAATCTGAAACTAGTTAAAATCAATAAGTTTTGATTGATTTCATATCGATTTTCAATAATTTCATTGTTTTTCTAATGTTTTCAAAGAGTTATTGATATTTACAAACTAGCGTTAAAAAGTAGTCAAAACAGCTAGATTTTGCATGTAAATCGCTATGTAATTAAAAGTTGTGTAAAACATAAAATCTTAAATATAACTTTGTCAAAACATCTGAAACTAGTTAAAATCAATAAGTTTTGATTGATTTCATATCGATTTTCAATAATTTCATTGTTTTTATAATGTTTTCAAACAGTTATTGATATTTACAAACTTGCGTTTAAAAAGCAGTGAAAAAAGCTAGATTTTGCATGTAAATCGCTATGTAATTAAAAGTTGTGTAAAACATAAAATCTTAAATAAAACTTTGTCAAAACTTCTGAAACTAGTTAAAATCAATAAGTTTTGATTGATTTCATATCGATTTTCAATAATTTCATTGTTTTTCTAATGTTTTCAAACAGTTATTGATATTTACAAACTAGCGTTGAAAAAGTAGTGAAAAAAGCTAGATTTTCAATGTAAATCGCTATGTAATTAAAAGTTGTGTAAAACATAAAATCTTAAATAAAACTTTGTCAAAACTTCCGAAACTAGTTAAAATCAATAAGTTTTGATTGATTTCATATCGATTTTCAATAATTTCATTGTTTTTTTAATGTTTTCAAACAGTTATTGATATTTACAAACTAGCGTTAAAAAGTAGTCAAAATAGCTAGATTTTGCATGTAAATCGCTATATAAGTAAAAGTTGTGTAAAACATAAAATCTTAAATAAAACTTTGTCAAAACTTCTGAAACTAGTTAAAATCAATAAGTTTTGATTGATTTCATATCGATTTTCAATAATTTCATTGTTTTTCTAATGTTTTCAAACAGTTATTGATATTTACAAACTAGCGTTAAAAAGTAGTCAAAATAGCTAGATTTTGCATGTAAATCGCTATATAAGTAAAAGTTGTGTAAAACATAAAATCTTAAATATAACTTTGTCAAAACATCTGAAACTAGTTAAAATCAATAAGTTTTGATTGATTTCATATCGATTATCAATAATTTCATTGTTTTTCTAATGTTTTCAAAAAGTTATTGATATTTACAAACTAGCGTTGAAAAAGTAGTGAAAAAAGCTAGATTTTGAATGTAAATCGCTATGTAATTAAAAGTTGTGTAAAACATAAAATCTTAAATAAAACTTTGTCAAAACTTCTGAAACTAGTTAAAATCAATAAGATTTTATTGATTTCATATCGATTTTCAATAATTTCATTGTTTTTCTAATGTTTTCAAACAGTTATTGATATTTACAAACTAGCGTTAAAAAGTAGTCAAAACAGGTAGATTTTGCATGTAAATCGCAATATAAGTAAAAGTTGTGTAAAACATAAAATCTTAAATATAACTTTGTCAAAACATCTGAAACTAGTTAAAATCAATAAGTTTTGATTGATTTCATATCGATTTTCAATAATTTCATTGTTTTCCTAATGTTTTCAAAGAGTTATTCATATTTACAAACTAGCGTTGAAAAAGTAGTGAAAAAAGCTAGATTTTGCATGTAAATCGCTATGTAATTAAAAGTTTTGTAAAACATAAAATCTTAAATAAAACTTTGTCAAAACTTCTGAAACTAGTTAAAATCAATAAGTTTTGATTGATTTCATATCGATTTTCAATAATTTCATTGTTTTTCTAATGTTTTCAAACAGTTATTGATATTTACAAACTAGCGTTGAAAAAGTAGTGAAAAAAGCTAGATTTTCAATGTAAAACGCTATGTAATTAAAAGTTGTGTAAAACATAAAATCTTAAATAAAACTTTGTCAAAACTTCTGAAACTAGTTAAAATCAATAAGATTTTATTGATTTCATATCGATTTTCAATAATTTCATTGTTTTTCTAATGTTTTCAAACAGTTATTGATATTTACAAACTAGCGTTAAAAAGTAGTCAAAACAGCTAGATTTTGCATGTAAATCGCTATGTAATTAAAAGTTGTGTAAAACATAATATCTTAAATATAACTTTGTCAAAACATCTGAAACTTGTTAAAATCAATAAGTTTAGATTGATTTCATATCGATTTTCAATAATTTCATTGTTTTTATAATGTTTTCAAACAGTTATTGATATTTACAAACTAGCGTTGAAAAAGCAGTGAAAAAAGCTAGATTTTGCATGTAAATCGCTATGTAATTAAAAGTTGTGTAAAACATAAAATCTTAAATAAAACTTTGTCAAAACTTCTGAAACTAGTTAAAATCAATAAGTTTTGATTGATTTCATATCGATTTTCAATAATTTCATTGTTTTTCTAATGTTTTCAAACAGTTATTGATATTTACAAACTAGCGTTGAAAAAGTAGTGAAAAAAGCTAGATTTTCAATGTAAATCGCTATGTAATTAAAAGTTGTGTAAAACATAAAATCTTAAATAAAACTTTGTCAAAACTTCTGAAACTAGTTAAAATCAATAAGTTTTGATTGATTTCATATCGATTTTCAATAATTTCATTGTTTTTTTAATGTTTTCAAACAGTTATTGATATTTACAAACTAGCGTTAAAAAGTAGTCAAAATAGCTAGATTTTGCATGTAAATCGCTATATAAGTAAAAGTTGTGTAAAACATAAAATCTTAAATAAAACTTTGTCAAAACTTCTGAAACTAGTTAAAATCAATAAGTTTTGATTGATTTCATATCGATTTTCAATAATTTCATTGTTTTTCTAATGTTTTCAAACAGTTATTGATATTTACAAACTAGGGTTAAAAAGTAGTCAAAACAGCTAGATTATGCATGTAAATCGCTATATAAGTAAAAGTTGTGTAAAACATAAAATCTTAAATATAACTTTGTCAAAACATCTGAAACTAGTTAAAATCAATAAGTTTTGATTGATTTCATATCGATTTTCAATAATTTCATTGTTTTTCTAATGTTTTCAAACAGTTATTGATATTTACAAACTAGCGTTGAAAAAGTAGTGAAAAAAGCTAGATTTTCAATGTAAATCGCTATGTAATTAAAAGTTGTGTAAAACATAAAATCTTAAATAAAACTTTGTCAAAACTTCTGAAACTAGTTAAAATCAATAAGTTTTGATTGATTTCATATCGATTTTCAATAATTTCATTGTTTTTCTAATGTTTTCAAACAGTTATTGATATTTACAAACTAGCGTTAAAAAGTAGTCAAAACAGCTAGATTTTGCATGTAAATCGCTATGTAATTAAAAGTTGTGTAAAACATAAAATCTAAAATATAACTTTGTCAAAACTTCTGAAACTAGTTAAAATCAATAAGTTTTGTTTGATTTCATATCGATTTTCAATAATTTCATTGTTTTTCTAATGTTTTCAAACAGTTATTGATATTTACAAAGTAGCGTTAAAAAGTAGTCAAAATAGCTAGATTTTGCATGTAATCGCTATATAAGTAAAAGTTGTGTAAAACATAAAATCTTAAATATAACTTTGTCAAAACATCTGAAACTAGTTAAAATCAATAAGTTTTGATTGATTTCATATCGATTTTCAATAATTTCATTGTTTTTCTAATGTTTTCAAAAAGTTATTGATATTTACAAACTAGCGTTGAAAAAGTAGTGAAAAAAGCTAGATTTTGCATGTAAATCGCAATATAAGTAAAAGTTGTGTAAAACATAAAATCTTAAATATAACTTTGTCAAAACATCTGAAACTAGTTAAAATCAATAAGTTTTGATTGATTTCATATCGATTTTCAATAATTTCATTGTTTTCCTAATGTTTTCAAAGAGTTATTGATATTTACAAACTAGCGTTGAAAAAGTAGTGAAAAAAGCTAGATTTTGCATGTAAATCGCTATGTAATTAAAAGTTGTGTAAAACATAAAATCTTAAATAAAACATTGTCAAAACTTCTGAAACTAGTTAAAATCAATAAGTTTTGATTGATTTCATATAGATTTTCAATAATTTCATTGTTTTTCTAATGTTTTCAAACAGTTATTGATATTTACAAACTAGCGTTGAAAAAGTAGTGAAAAAAGCTAGATTTTCAATGTAAATCGCTATGTAATTAAAAGTTGTGTAAAACATAAAATCTTAAATAAAACTTTGTCAAAACTTCTGAAACTAGTTAAAATCAATAAGATTTTATTGAATTCATATCGATTTTCAATAATTTCATTGTTTTTCTAATGTTTTCAAACAGTTATTGATATTTACAAACTAGCGTTAAAAAGTAGTCAAAACAGCTAGATTTTGCATGTAAATCGCTATGTAATTAAAAGTTGTGTAAAACATAATATCTTAAATATAACTTTGTCAAAACATCTGAAACTTGTTAAAATCAATAAGTTTAGATTGATTTCATATCGATTTTCAATAATTTCATTGTTTTTATAATGTTTTCAAACAGTTATTGATATTTACAAACTAGCGTTGAAAAAGCAGTGAAAAAAGCTAGATTTTGCATGTAAATCGCTATGTAATTAAAAGTTGTGTAAAACATAAAATCTTAAATAAAACTTTGTCAAAACTTCTGAAACTAGTTAAAATCAATAAGTTTTGATTGATTTCATATCGATTTTCAATAATTTCATTGTTTTTCTAATGTTTTCAAACAGTTATTGATATTTACAAACTAGCGTTAAAAAGTAGTTAAAATAGCTAGATTTTGCATGTAAATCGCTATATAAGTAAAAGTTGTGTAAAACATAAAATCTTAAATATAACTTTGTCAAAACATCTGAAACTAGTTAAAATCAATAAGTTTTGATTGATTTCATATCGATTTTCAATAATTTCATTGTTTTTCTAATGTTTTCAAAAGTTATTGATATTTACAAACTAGCGTTGAAAAAGTAGTGAAAAAAGCTAGATTTTCAATGTAAATCGCTATGTAATTAAAAGTTGTGTAAAACATAAAATCTTAAATAAAACTTTGTCAAAACTTCTGAAACTAGTTAAAATCAATAAGATTTTATTGATTTCATATCGATTTTCAATAATTTCATTGTTTTTCTAATGTTTTCAAACAGTTATTGATATTTACAAACTAGCGTTAAAAAGTAGTCAAAACAGCTAGATTTTCAATGTAAATCGCTATGTAATTAAAAGTTGTGTAAAACATAAAATCTTAAATATAACTTTGTCAAAACATCTGAAACTAGTTAAAATCAATAAGTTTTGATTGATTTCATATCGATTTTCAATAATTTCATTGTTTTTATAATGTTTTCAAACAGTTATTGATATTTACACACTAGCGTTGAAAAAGCAGTGAAAAAAGCTAGATTTTGCATGTAAATCGCTATGTAATTAAAAGTTGTGTAAAACATAAAATCTTAAATAAAACTTTGTCAAAACTTCTGAAACTAGTTAAAATCAATAAGTTTTGATTGAGTTCATATCGATTTTCAATAATTTCATTGTTTTTTTAATGTTTTCAAACAGTTATTGATATTTACAAACTAGCGTTAAAAAGTAGTCAAAATAGCTAGATTTTGCATGTAAATCGCTATATAAGTAAAAGTTGTGTAAAACATAAAATCTTAAATAAAACTTTGTCAAAACTTCTGAAACTAGTTAAAATCAATAAGTTTTGATTGATTTCATATCGATTTTCAATAATTTCATTGTTTTTCTAATGTTTTCAAACAGTTATTGATATTTACAAACTAGCGTTAAAAAGTAGTCAAAACAGCTAGATTATGCATGTAAATCGCTATATAAGTAAAAGTTGTGTAAAACATAAAATCTTAAATATAACTTTGTCAAAACATCTGAAACTAGTTAAAATCAATAAGTTTTGATTGATTTCATATCGATTTTCAATAATTTCATTGTTTTTCTAATGTTTTCAAACAGTTATTGATATTTACAAACTAGCGTTGAAAAAGTAGTGAAAAAAGCTAGATTTTCAATGTAAATCGCTATGTAATTAAAAGTTGTGTAAAACATAAAATCTTAAATAAAACTTTGTCAAAACTTCTGAAACTAGTTAAAATCAATAAGTTTTGATTGGTTTCATATCGATTTTCAATAATTTCATTGTTTTTCTAATGTTTTCAAACAGTTATTGATATTTACAAACTAGCGTTAAAAAGTAGTCAAAACAGCTAGATTATGCATGTAAATCGCTATATAAGTAAAAGTTGTGTAAAACATAAAATCTTAAATATAACTTTGTCAAAACATCTGAAACTAGTTAAAATCAATAAGTTTTGATTGATTTCATATCGATTTTCAATAATTTCATTGTTTTTCAAACAGTTATTGATATTTACAAACTAGCGTTGAAAAAGTAGTGAAAAAAGCTAGATTTTCAATGTAAATCGCTATGTAATTAAAAGTTGTGTAAAACATAAAATCTTAAATAAAACTTTGTCAAAACTTCTGAAACTAGTTAAAATCAATAAGATTTTATTGATTTCATATCGATTTTAAATAATTTCATTGTTTTTCTAATGTTTTCAAACAGTTATTGATATTTACAAACTAGCGTTAAAAAGTAGTCAAAACAGCTAGATTTTGCATGTAAATCGCTATGTAATTAAAAGTTGTGTAAAACATAATATCTTAAATATAACTTTGTCAAAACATCTGAAACTTGTTAAAATCAATAAGTTTAGATTGATTTCATATCGATTTTCAATAATTTCATTGTTTTTATAATGTTTTCAAACAGTTATTGATATTTACAAACTAGCGTTGAAAAAGCAGTGAAAAAAGCTAGATTTTGCATGTAAATCGCTATGTAATTAAAAGTTGTGTAAAACATAAAATCTTAAATAAAACTTTGTCAAAACTTCTGAAACTAGTTAAAATCAATAAGTTTTGATTGATTTCATATCGATTTTCAATAATTTCATTGTTTTTCTAATGTTTTCAAACAGTTATTGATATTTACAAACTAGCGTTAAAAAGTAGTCAAAATAGCTAGATTTTGCATGTAAATCGCTATATAAGTAAAAGTTGTGTAAAACATAAAATCTTAAATATAACTTTGTCAAAACATCTGAAACTAGTTAAAATCAATAAGTTTTGATTGATTTCATATCGATTTTCAATAATTTCATTGTTTTTCTAATGTTTTCAAAAAGTTATTGATATTTACAAACTAGCGTTGAAAAAGTAGTGAAAAAAGCTAGATTTTGCATGTAAGTCGCTATGTAATTAAAAGTTGTGTAAAACATAAAATCTTAAATAAAACTTTGTCAAAACTTCTGAAACTAGTTAAAATCAATAAGTTTTGATTGATTTCATATCGATTTTCAATAATTTCATTGTTTTTCTAATGTTTTCAAACAGTTATTGATATTTACAAACTAGCGTTGAAAAAGTAGTGAAAAAAGCTAGATTTTGCATGTAAATCGCTATGTAATTAAAAGTTGTGTAAAACATAAAATCTTAAATATAACTTTGTCAAAACATCTGAAACTAGTTAAAATCAATAAGTTTTGATTGATTTCATATCGATTTTCAATAATTTCATTGTTTTTCTAATGTTTTCAAACAGTTATTGATATTTACAAACTAGCGTTGAAAAAGTAGTGAAAAAAGCTAGATTTTCAATGTAAATCGCTATGTAATTAAAAGTTGTGTAAAACATAAAATCTTAAATAAACTTTGTCAAAACTTCTGAAACTAGTTAAAATCAATAAGATTTTATTGATTTCATATCGATTTTCAATAATTTCATTGTTTTTCTAATGTTTTCAAACAGTTATTGATATTTACAAACTAGCGTTAAAAAGTAGTCAAAACAGCTAGATTTTGCATGTAAATCGCTATGTAATTAAAAGTTGTGTAAAACATAAATCTTAAATATAACTTTGTCAAAACATCTGAAACTAGTTAAAATCAATAAGTTTTGATTGATTTCATATCGATTTTCAATAATTTCATTGTTTTTTTAAAGTTTTCAAACAGTTATTGATATTTACAAACTAGCGTTAAAAAGTAGTCAAAATAGCTAGATTTTGCATGTAAATCGCTATATAAGTAAAAGTTGTGTAAAACATAAAATCTTAAATAAAACTTTGTCAAAACTTCTGAAACTAGTTAAAATCAATAAGTTTTGATTGATTTCATATCGATTTTCAATAATTTCATTGTTTTTCTAATGTTTTCAAACAGTTATTGATATTTACAAACTAGCGTTAAAAAGTAGTCAAAACAGCTAGATTATGCATGTAAATCGCTATATAAGTAAAAGTTGTGTAAAACATAAAATCTTAAATATAACTTTGTCAAAACATCTGAAACTAGTTAAAATCAATAAGTTTTGATTGATTTCATATCGATTTTCAATAATTTCATTGTTTTTCAAACAGTTATTGATATTTACAAACTAGCGTTGAAAAAGTAGTGAAAAAAGCTAGATTTTCAATGTAAATCGCTATGTAATTAAAAGTTGTGTAAAACATAAAATCTTAAATAAAACTTTGTCAAAACTTCTGAAACTAGTTAAAATCAATAAGATTTTATTGATTTCATATCGATTTTCAATAATTTCATTGTTTTTCTAATGTTTTCAAACAGTTATTGATATTTACAAACTAGCGTTAAAAAGTAGTCAAAACAGCTAGATTTTGCATGTAAATCGCTATGTAATTAAAAGTTCTGTAAAACATAAAATCTTAAATATAACTTTGTCAAAACATCTGAAACTAGTTAAAATCAATAAGTTTTGATTGATTTCATATCGATTTTCAATAATTTCATTGTTTTTATAATGTTTTCAAACAGTTATTGATATTTACAAACTAGCGTTGAAAAAGTAGTGAAAAAAGCTATATTTTGCATGTAAATCGCTATGTAATTAAAAGTTGTGTAAAACATAAAATCTTAAATAAAACTTTGTCAAAACTTCTGAAACTAGTTAAAATCAATAAGTTTTGATTGATTTCATATCGATTTTCAATAATTTCATTGTTTTTCTAATGTTTTCAAACAGTTATTGATATTTACAAACTAGCGTTAAAAAGTAGTCAAAAT
>OZ010616.1:62826964-62929464 GCA_963932145.1 Acanthosepion lycidas | reverse complement strand
ACAAAGATGAGGACAATAGTCTGAATAATGTAAATAGTAACCATAAAGTAATTTATTATTTTATACAATGAATACTTCATTCACTTATATAAAGTCTTATACTCAAAATACAATCCCATTGGTTCTTCTTTCAATACTAGGATATATTAGTCAAAACTTACAGAAGTAACCACCTGTAAAGGAAATCTGATTTGTTGCCATTAAAAAACAAAATCCTACATTCATAATATACCTTCAGAATAATTGTGGTCTTCTGTTCCGCTATTTAAATAGGATGAGACTAATCCCAATACACTAAATTTAATGTTATTTCTTATTTTCACTATTAAAACTACTTATTTGCAAATACATAGATAAATAAGGGGAACAACTCTGCAGTTTCCCAAATTCAACTCATTTATGTGCCATGCATGATACATGACTGACGAGGCAGATTTTTTTTCCCCGCAGTAGATTGCCATTTTCTTTCTATGGTAGACCAGTTGGCATCCGGTCTGTCCTGCTATTTACTCATAGCTAGAGGGAGAAGAGGAGGAGTCATACGTTTCCCAAGGTTATTAGCACACAAGTGAATGGATTCAAATTCAACTACATTTAAAATTTAAATTTTGTATATTTATATATTTATCAGTACTTCTGTTTCCTTATAGCTATTTAACTATTATAACTATTTACGAACCAAGGGACTACATGATGTTTAACACTTTCCTTGCTGTCGACGTACTTGTACGTCAACGTATATTATATGTTTTGAAGACACAGTGAAATGTTGGTTACTGACATTTATGTTAGATAAACTAATTAGAGCTTAGTACTATTCCAAGTCAGCATAAACATATAGAAATGTACAATACAGTCTGATTTGTGACATATTTGGGGTTGGCATTAAACTTAGTATTGAAGAGTACCATATATACTTGTGTATAAACCTATTTCATGTATAATGTGACCCCTGAATTTTTTTGTCAAAAATCTGTTTTTTTTCATATAGTTCGCATATAGTGTGACCCCATCTTATGAGCAATACTAGTAGATCAAAAATTGTAGTACTGAGCATTATAGCAAATAAGTGGTTTTTCATTTTTTTTTTTTTGTAGAAAGCTACTCCAAAATGGTGTGAAAGTCCACTTACCGTAAAATATCTGATAGAAAGATTTTAACTACTGTACTTTTGTTTACGTTCATATCTAACTAGGGTAGCTCCATTTAACCTATGTATGTCTCCTATGTGGACTAAGTTTCTTCCCTTTTGTCGACACATGAAGAGCAAAACCTCATCCACTATGGTCATTTTCTAAGTGTAGTTTACATGCGGCACAAAGCCGAAAGTATGATGCACCTAGGGAGGATTGAACTCATTTTTTAGTCGTAATTAAAATCAACAAATACCTTATATAATAATATAAATATAGAATATTATATATAATATAAATGAAGAATTAATAGTTCTTTTCATATCTCAAATTTTTATTAATCTTCGTTTCGCAAGTGTTTATATGGCTGACCTCTTCAATGTCATTTTTTTCAGGATTTAAAGGTACATAATGCAGAGTATCTAACTAGTTGAGGTACATATTTCGGTAATTCAAGTCATTCTAAGTAAAAAAAATACTCTACACATATGTTTTTTGCTTACTTATACTGTTAAGGTTAGCCAAATGTACCGTGAGAATGTAGGCCTATTAGCTAGGTTATGGTCATCAAAAATGCATAATTTTGAACCTCTTCAAAAAAAAAAAAAAAAGTATATAGTGCGACCCCCTGTTTTTTGCGTAAAAAAAAACAAACATTGTAAACTAGCAGTATACACTGTGCCTGATCGAAGAAAAAAACGGCTGCCACCATGAGAAACCACCTTCGGTTACTTTATAGTCATTTATTTACAGTAAATGTCAATTTCCTATTTTTTCCCGAATGGGCCAGCACAGTCAGGCTATAACAATGAAAAATGAAAATGCTAATAAATTGATATAATGAAAATGTGATGAAAATTTCAGGATTAAAGAATAAGTTCATGCAATGTTTCAGATGAACATTTGTAATGTCATTTAAAAAAAGGGACCTCAAAATATTTAAAAGGAATATATGAGATGACTTTGATATTATTTTGGAGTATCTTCCTAATTAATTTTTTTATAATAGATTTCTTTAAAATGAACATATTGATTGCAATATGATAATTAATCCTAACTTTACATTTTTAGTCTAATCATAGAGAATTGAACTAGGAAGAATTTTCATACATTACTGAAAGGCTGCTGTTAAAAACAGGATTTTTTTATCAGCTTCAGTGACAAAGTGTTATTTGAGAGAACCGATTGTAGTTGTTGATTCTTCGCTTGTTCTTCAACAAATGACTGTTATAAAATTTTGATGCTTCTAAACCGTGTCTATAGAAATGTTGCCTTTTAATAAAATGGATATCCAAGCTTAAATGGATCAGGTAAATCTAATATTATAAATAAGTATAAACTTCCGCAAGTAAGATTTGCCCAACGTTGATTGAAATGTACCCAGCAAAAGTTTATGATTACTCACGATATTGTTTCACCTAAGAGCTTTTGTCCCAAAGGTACTTATCTGATCTCTGTAGGTGACATTTTTCGAGTAAAGAAAGAAATTAGCTTCCACTGGATGATAATCTTTGCTACAAAACTGCACTCACGCAAATTGAAGAAACATCAGTCATTAGCACATCTGTCGCCCTGATTTAGTATGGAACAATTTTATTTCATTAAACAAAATAGTTTTGTGTTTGTTAAAAGCTGTTAGGACAAAACTATGTTATTTTTTATATTTGTTAAAATATCAGTCAAAGGCTTTAATGTGTGGGCGCTGGGAGAAATATGTGATAGAAATTAATCATCCGTAAGAATTGGCATAATTTTACTCATTGTATGACCTTATAGGAATTACATTCTATATACATATTTTAACCATTAAAATCCCATCAGAAGGGTTTTGTTTGATAAACAATCTCTACAAGGGCAAATACTACCAAAAATACTGCCAAAATACTTATCGGGCGTAGTTGTAAACCTATCACATGCAATTTTTGGACCATTTAGAAAATAACAATAACTCCCATCATCACGCCTGCAAATCCGAGTAAAAGTTTTTCTCGCGCCAGTGGGAAATTATTTTCTAACTAATGAAAACCTTGTATTCAAAAAGCTTACACCTCTTTGTTAAATTAGATTTCAGACTACTCTTACAAATATAAAAGTAGAAGCTTACTGCTTCTCGGGGATCAAAGAAATTTCAGAGGCCTGGTTGATCTACATACGCACTACATGCATACGCACAATGGAAGAAATTAGCCAGCAGTCGTCTTGTCTACCAACTCACAAACACATTAGGCTGACCGTCATAAAGTTTTCACACATTTCACACCGACCCAAGAATACTTGATCATTGCATAAAACAAACTTGAATGCAAGAAAAATTGAACATTTTATTGCTAGTGTACATTACTGAAACGAATATATAAATGTTATTGCAAGTGATGTTCTGCTTCTACTTTTCCTTCAGAAAATAACCTTTTTTATGTTTCTTTTGAAATATGTGTTGTTAAATGTTTGGGCTCTCGACACTCGGATATTAACAAAATCCGGGGTAGATGGGTACCAATAAGCTATATAAAAACATACAAATCGCTGTTAACTATGAGGAAGAATGTAAAATACCAAAATGCCTAATATGCTGTCCTAGAAAAATGACGTCTGATTTATGAAACACATATTTATTGGGTTGATAGCAACTCCAAATTTTTAGAAAAGTTCAAAATCGAGATCTAATGGGCATATTCTTCCATATAGGAACTGTCTATAAGGGCATCATATATATAAGCGCAAGCGACATGTAAACATTTATCTTAGGCAAATATCTTGGATATAGGTCATACAGTTCCTATCCATATATGTAGTTAAGTTAAGCGGCCTATAATTATTATAAGCCCGCTAAGGGTTACTAGACGTAACGAAAGAAAACTTTTTGCACCATTATTTGACTAACTTCAGTGTTTGCTACTTGAAGATTAGCTGGAGATAGCTGCCGTGGATAACTGTAGATTGGATAACCCCTGATAGTAATATGGTGTGTAATGACATGGGAAATGTTTTCTTGTTGAAGGACGGCTTAGTAATGATAAAAAATATATCTAAAAGCGCGCGCTCTCTCTCTTTCTCACGCACACACACATACATCTTTGTATACAAATTTTGTGCAAAAATTTGTACCCAATATGATGTTTTCCAGATCCCTAATTATAGTTTAAGTTCCAGAGACAAACATTGTTGTCTATGAAGCTGTGTGAAAAACTCGTTAACGGCCTGAAGTGTAAACTTACATTCTGTTGGAATGCAACGGAAGATATGTGACGTAGTAAACTGTAATCATTGTATTCACTTGAAAGATGCGATCTAAACGACGCGTCTCGTCATTTAATAACAGCGACAATTTTATCCGAAGAAGTTGTTGTTGTTGTTCGTCTTCTTGCCATATCCCTTCAGGACGAGGGCGATCGTGGTTCTTCCTAACTTCCTGTCCTTTGTAGGTCTTGGCAATCTTTTTCTTTTTGCTATCTCCCCTAATCTTTGTTCTGTCAACTATTTACGCAACCTCGTTATGTAGGTTATTCACCTTTTTCTCCGTCCTTGCCCTCGACATGTTCTGTGAGATTCAAATTTTCTAAGCCTCCTTTTCTCATTATATACCTTATAAATTTCAATTGTCTCTTTCCGATTCTAAGCATTAAAGTTTTTCCTATGAATTGACTTGGTTGCACATTGTGTCAGAAATGGGGCTAGGTTATGAAAGATTAGAGAAAACTGAGGTTTAGAATAGACGTGCAGTCATTTTGAGAAATTGGTATCAACAACCGAGGCGACTTATATTTCGCACCTCTTGCCAGACCTTTATGTGACGCATTTATTACTCTTTGACATATGCATAAATTCTAACTGATTCAGGTACAGATAATTAAATTTCATAATGAATGCCACGAAAATTGTATTTTTTTTATTAATCGTAACTTGTGCTGTGTAATTAAATGTCAATTCAAAATGATAACAATCTGTGTTTTTTTTAATGTTATATAACGAATTATGCTATAAGATGATAAAAAGTTTGTATTATATAGTATTTTATAGTAGAGACACTTCCCTGATTAGTTGATGGTTTGCTTATATTGCAGAAATAAAGTAAGACATTTTTAATTTATGATAAACACACACACACACACACACACACACACACACACACACACACAAATATTTATTTTTTCATTTTTTTCTGTTTTGAATAACAGCAACAACAAAAAAAAATGAAAGAGAAATATTATATCACTCAAAATAAAATCTAAGAAAAATGGTATAGTTTTTAAAAGATATGGTTACAGTAAATATAATATGCATTTATGTAAACTAAACATTTATGTATTTTTCATCCATGGAATATATATATTATACTTAGCACGCACATACTCATACACCTATGCATATCTATATCGTTATGAGTTACTTTAATGAGATCAAAGTTCCAGGTATAAGTAATGATTTAATATGCGTTAATTAACCTTAGGTTATGGTGACGATTGCTCTCAGTAATAAAGGCATTAGAAAGACAGTGAAAGAAAAGTTGAAAACCATTGGCACTATTGACAGATACAAATTAAGGAATTATACTATAAACCTAAATATTTATTGTGCAAAATAAATGCTTTCTTTACGAACTTACAGACACAATAGCACATACGCTCACACACAAAATGACTATATTATTTGACATCTACATTAGAGATGCACTGATGTCAAATAATATAGTCATTTTGTTTGTGAGCGTGTAGACTCGTCCTTTTTCTTACCTATCAACCCTAGCAACAGAACAGTCTAAATCTTGCGCCTACGTACGGAAAACTCCAACCAATTAAAACTGTACTAGGCGAATCAACCAATCTCATTGGTTCATCACTGAAGGTTCACGTGCAAAACGAAATTGCACCAAAACTCAAGTGAGCCAACTTCGGACTTTCAGGACTTATAAAAATAAACGCTGACCGTCCCAGGCAGTCAGTAACAAACACCCACAGAGAAATTGCCAACATACTCCACGTCACTCGAAATCACGATTTTACCGCGCAAAGATACATCATCGCTGACTCACTCACGATCAAAAAACTCAATCAACTCTGTGGACATCGATTCTCAAACATTGCTTATCTAAAGTGAATTATATTCGCTACCTATTAAGTAAACATCAATGTGTGAACGACATTAAAAACATTACAGTCAAAGGTAGATCACTCCTTAAGAACTCCTACTAAAAAGACACTTAATATTGACAATTCTAATACCAACACAAATCTAAAACGGACTGCAAATGAACGAACGATTACAAAGAGAGACATTCTGAAGCCTAAAACATCATACACATTTTGCCAACATAACATATACCAATTATCCTGCTTATATATTGTTTTGAATTGTATATAAATGTTATATTAGTTTCTAATTGAATATGTCTTGTTCTTAATCGTATTTTAAATTTCGTTTATTTATTTGTTGTGGATGCAGAAAGTCACGCAACCTACACAAATTCCTTCTGATTCTTTCAAGCATAATTAATAAATTCTGCACGTCCCTAACAAGCGTATGTACCGTATGTCTGTAACTTCGTAAGGAAAGCATTTATTTTGCACAATAAATATTTAGGTTTAGTATAATTCCTTAATTTGTATCTGTTAATAGTGCCAATGTTTTTCAACTTTTCTTTCAGTCTTTTTACTTTTTTTCTACTTTTTCTACATTATTCTTGCTATTATAACCATTCATTTGCAAATAAATAATAAACAAGGGGAACAACTCTGCATGTTGCCAAATTCAACTACATGTAAAATTTAAAGTTAGGCGTTACTTATTTAGGGTGAAGCAGAAATACTCCGTTGCCGCTCTAATGTCTTATTATGTGGAATGTATCTGTTCACTTCTAATTTCAACACACTATATCCCTGTTGCCTTAACAAAAGCAACAGGTAGAATCTACCAGTCTTTGTATATATGTAAAGGAATTATGCATTTATTTTACCCCTACTCAATCTATTCTTTTTTGTGTGATGCCTGGACTTACGTTTAACGATTTTTAGGTTACTTATTTTCGCCTCCACAACAAAGCCACACAAAATATAGTACACACATCACGAACCAAAAGAAATCCTTGCTGTTTTTACAACCTAAAAATATATATTTCAACGTTCTTTGCCTTTGATGAGTTTCTTGGTTTATCCTTCTTTTTCCACTAAAAATTCATGTTTCAACTTCATTCATAAATGAAAGGACTTTAACTGAAATCACACAGTTGCTTTTATAATATTGATTGTATTCGCACCGTTTGCAGTGGACCTTAGTGGCGCTGCTATTTGTCCCATTCATTCATTCATTCATTCATTCATTCATTCATTCATTCATTCATTCACCAGAAAGTTTTATCTTATTCTTAACATCCTCAAATTGATAGGTTTCTTATTGAGAATAATGACAGTAATGATATAAGAAATTTGAATGAAATATATTGTGAGAAAATTTATATATCCAAATCCATTTGATGCGATATTTAGCCTTAAAAGTAAAAATAATCATTGATCATATGAAAATTTAAAATTTAACTGAAATGTTTACGATGCCATTGTAATGTATATTTTGGAAGAATAAGAATGTTTTTCGCTTTGAAGACGCTATCTAATTTTGTGGTCCATTCACCGCATTTTGTTTAGGATTAAAAAAGTGTAGTAGTTGTTTTCTTTCTTATGTTAATGAAATAAACGATTATGGTGACGAATGCCATCAGTAAGAGGACAGTGAAAGAAAAGTTGAAAAAAACCATTAGCACTATTGACAGATAGAAATTATACTAACATCCACATCCACACACGTCACATACGCTCTCACACAAAATGACTATATTATTTAACATCACTGCATTTAATGTTATTGTTATTTTTTTGTCTATTAAAATCGCTTATTTGCAATAAATAAATAAGCAAGGGGAACAACTCTGCAATTTACCAAATTCAACTACATTTAAAGTTAGCGTTACTTGTACAGGGTGCAGCAGAAATACAGGATATCCATAAAGTCTCTTTACAATTTAAAAATATATTACAAAGGCAATTGATGAGATTTTTTAATCAGATTTATTCTATATAATCAGTAGTTATCAAAGTTTTTTTTAATCACATTGCATTTGTGTATTTCGAGTATCCGGTTGATGAAACTGAAAGAGGTACTGTTAAAAATTTTAACAGTAGCCATTTTTAGGGGCTATTTATTTTAACTTAAAATAAATAGCCCCTAAAAATGGCTATTCCTCGAGTGTGTCATGGTTTATTGAAACAAAATCGGATACGTAAACTCAGCGAAACTACAGAACTTCTTTCTATGGAGTTATGTTAAAGATATCGTAAATAGAACAAAGGGACTTCACCGAAAAAATAACTGATGCCATTGCCACCATTGAGGAGGCTATGCTGCAGTGAACATGGCAAGAAATCGAGTAACATCTTGATGTGTTTTGTGCAACTAATGGCGCCCATATAGAGGTGCATTAAATCAGTTGCGAAAACTTCATTATCTACTCCTCGTTTTGTAACAATTTCTACATATTTGTCTGTTCATTTGCTTTTCTAGTATTTTTTTTTAATTATAAAGAAACTTTATGGACACTTTGTACCTCCCACATAATGGTAAGACATTAGCTAGAAGACACCATTGTCACTAATGTCTTACCATTATGTGGGAGGCATTTATGGGAGCTATATGTGAGAGTTATTTCTGCCACACTCCTTACATCTATTAAATTTTCTAAATTAATCCATGAACAATGGGCGTTCAGTATTAAATTATTTTTGTTCATACATGTTAACAATGTAGAAATAAAATATAAATAATATTGATTTGTTGAAATAAAATATAAATAATATTGATGATGGAAGAGGAAAATAAAAATAAATAAAAAGGTTAATATAATAAATTTTGAATAAAAAGAAGATAAGTGGGATATAATGAGAGAATTATATTGTAAAAAAAAATAGACTAGAATAAAAAAAATGTAACAATGTTCTTTTATTCTTTTTGTAAAACAAATGTACAGTGTAACCCGGATATATGAGACCCAGATATAAAAGAAACCCGGATATAAGAGAGGTTTTCTCCGATCCCAAATTAGAGCCTGTGTTAATGTATATAAAATAGACCAAACCCGGATATAACATAAACCCGGATATAAGAGACTTCTTCTCTGGTCCCGACAACTCTCTTATATCCCGGTTACACTGTATTATTATTTCTGTTATGGTAATTTACCCACGCACGCATGGACTCTCCCAGCTATAAATAGGAGCAGGTACTGTCTTTTTGGAGAGGGAAGTTTCCAGCAGTCAGCTCTGACAGTCGGGCCGAACATTCTTGCTGTAACACTCTCGTTTGTATATGTTTGTATTACTGTTTCTGTTAATATATTTGTTTAACTCAATTCCTCTCTTTGTGTCTTTATTTCTGTGAAATTGTTGTGGCCTTGTTAGGGCCTAACAAGGCCACAACAATTTCCCAGGTGCAATTTTTTATAACGTATTTTAAAATATAAATATTTTTATTTCTTTTTTTTATGCTTTCATCACTTTTCTGACATGATTTCATATTTCAGTATGCGTTGTGGAGTAATGTAATATTTGCTCGGAGTTCGAATTTCACTCGGGATCATTACACACAAAAAAATTGCACATATGTCACGTACTGAGAAGACACACACTCATACACACTCGCGCACACACATGGACTTACTCATAAACACATTCTCACTTCTGTAATATACAAACAGATAAACTAATTATACTTCTATCATAAATATCCATCTCTTTTTCTCCCTAGATATGGGTTAAATAGTAGGATAGACTAGGTCCTATAGCCTTGGCTAGCAACCAGTTTACAGCAGAATCAAATGGCAAGCTACTAAGGGAAAATCTCTGCCTAGTCAGTCATGAATCGAAAGAGATATGATCGTCCAAGTGTGTATCATGTGTGGCACTTAACTTGTTGGGGAAAGATTCCATGAGTCACCGTTTGTTGAAAAAAAAAATGAGATGATAACTGCATGTTCAAATAAAAGAATATTTATTTAACATAAAATACACAGGTTTTTTTTTAACTGTAATTACTAGCATGAAATAAAAATTTGTATTTAGAAAATTCTTTTCTCTGACTGAAAAGGAAATGAACATAGTCTTTCAGTGAGAAAGAGAGAAAGTGAAGTTGGGAGATCAAAGGAAGTCCGCTGTTGCTTTGCTAAGAAAGACAGGCTGACGAGGTTGACTTGTATATTTTTACTGCTGTAAATCTTTCTGGTGAGTTGAATGGAAGTCTGCTTTATATGGCTTCACGTAGGCTCCAGAAGCTTATATTTATTTATTGGCGGGAGCTGATTTTATTGGCTATTCTTTATTTTTATTAATTTGAAATATGTTTGAAACCGGAAGGTTGAGCGGAGTCTTTGCGTGGCGTGTTTATTTTTGTCATTTAATCTTTTGATTTGAAACAGTTAACTTTCGCTTATTTTACAAACTGGCCGACAGAATGAATAAAAAAAACAAAAACAAAAAAAACAAAAAAAACAATCAAACAAACAAAACAAAAACAAAAACAAAACAAAACAAAACAAAAAAACAGATCGTTGTAATCGAAGTAACCGCCAATGTTGACTCAACTCAAATGAAATTGCAAGTTGAAGTAACAATTGATTTTTCTTTAAGTTAGAGTATTTTAACAGTATTGCTTTAACAAAATTTTCGCTATGATGTGCCATTTTCGCTGTGTTAACGTAACCCACTAACATTATACGGATTTTAAAATATTAACATATAAAAATATAATATGAATCACTTTCAGTTTTCTTGTTAAACAGGATATGAATAATAACAGGAAAATCAATATTATCGAGTACACCATTTTACTAAACATTTTTAAAAAATTTTTTCTTTACTTTTTAGAATTGACTATATTCTTCTTCTTGTATGTGCCATGCCTCTTCAAGACACAACTTCCTAATCTTTTAGTTCTCAGTTCCACCCAATCTCTGTTTTGCTAAGCTCATCAGGTACATTGCTACTGTTTTCCTCTACTCAACCTGCTCTCAAATTTGTCCTGTGTGTGCCAAATTCGCCAAACCCTATCCCCTCATTATTTGCACTAGAAATTTCAACTCACTCTTTTAATTCTAAGTATGAATTTTTGTTTCTATTTTTCTTAAAACTTCCTTGTTAATCACATGTTCAGTCCATGATATTCTTAGCATCTTTTTGTGGGACTACATATATATTGCTTCAAGTTATCACTTCATTTTCATATGCGAGAATCCATATTTAGGACTCCAGATTCAAACGGCCCGGATTCATCTACTTACTACGTCTCAAGCGAGGACATTATGCGAACTGGAAACAGTCAGTCTTGGGTTTTCCAAAATCGAGGACTGCTAGCCGGAGATTTCCCTCCCTCTATACTGCGTTATGTGCTTATAAAAGCTGTTGGGGGGAAGCAGATTTAGCTTAACTAACTTATACAAACTGACCGCTTTCGTCATTGTTTGAAGTGACGTCACTAAGCGGCAGTCATGTGTCCCACGTGATTTATCTCGACCAAAGGGAGATAATCGCTTTTTTCACCCTTATAACAATATACACACTTCTAAACTCTAAAGAATATTCTGAAATCGACAAGCACGCACGCACGCACGCACGCACGCAAGCACGCTCGCACGTTTGGGTGTGAATGTGTAAATGGTGTTCTAAAAATTTTGTATTTTTTAAAAATTGAGTTGATATAAGATCTACGATTTAACATTCTTCTAAGTTACTATCTCTCAGGGAAGTATAATTCGTTTATGTGTTTGTATATTACAGAAGTAAGAATGTATTTATGAATGTGTGCGGGCGTGTGTGTGCATGAGTGTGTGTCTTTTCAATACGTGTACATATGTGAAATTTTCGTGTTTTTGAAATTACCTGTGTATGAATGTGTCTAATGGAATTAGTTAAAAAGAAAAAGATAATGTTGCATTAAAGTCTCGCTAAAAGCATGAATTCAAACAATTGCGTTGAAATATTAATAAATTTCCCATATAGCAATCAAGTATAAAAAGTTTTTACGAGAATGATGCTGCTCAATTCTTCATTTTTGTTACCTAATTCTAGTTACAAAACAGCTGTCTTAAAACAAAACACAAAAAACAGTGTGCATGAGGTACTGAAAATGAAAAGAAGAGAAAGGCATAAAGAAACAGAAGATAGAGCAGATAATAACGCACTGATGTGTTTAACGTCTGTTTCAATGAAATGGAAAAACTTTGTTAGTATTGAATCTTTTCATTTGTACCCTCTTACTTCTTTAAACTTACATTCATATTTATTATTATTACAATATTTCGTTAAAGTTGTTAAACTCTAATATTTATCGATATAATAGGGGAATTTTTTCAACTGTTATTTTAAAGTAGAACTTGTAAGGAACTTCTATGGGGAAACTTAGAATAGTAACGTAGTCATAAGATATTAGGTTGGTGCAAAAATAATGACGTAATAATGTCGTTTTTTGACGTATTTTTTAACGTCAAAAAACGACATCATCACGTCATTATTTTTGCACCAACCTAATAAATAAGCATTTAACAGGTACCATCACAGACTTACTGACCCCCCACTTTTTTTTTAACTTAAATGTATTTGAAGTTAAATTTGAGATTTATTTGAAAGACAAAAATCTACTAATCCGTAAAAAAATATCTAATTTTTTTCTTTTTAAAAATTTCTTTTTAAAGAAATCTTTATTGTCACAGTTACACACATTACTAATTGAAACTCCAATATAGACGAAAATTGTAAACAAATTTCAAAATCTCTTTAAAATCCAATATTTGCCGTAGAGATTTGTTTCAAATTTAAGGATTAATTAACTGGATTTTGTAAAAATCAATGCTTAATTTTGATTTAAAACAGCGAACGTAACATTTATTTACGCACGGTGTCCTATGAACTGTCATCATCAAGATCATAGGTAAAAAAAATAATTTTTTTTTCTGTCATGCGAACATGAGCGTAAAATTTTTAAACGTACGAAGGATCAAAATAGGATTACAATGTAAAAATTGGTATTGTTTATTATTAAAAATAAATTATCTTTAACCTTATATAGCCAATAGTTTAAGAATGTAATTTTTATTCGAAACGATTTTATTTACGAGTTTTATTTTTATACTACATTAGAAATCTGTCTATATCCTTAAAGGCACATGGCACAGTGGATTTAGATCCAGTGACAGTACCCAAAGAATTGTCAGTTCAATACTTGGTTAAATCAGTGAAGAACTTGGAGAAGGGAATTAACGGGAGATAACTGATAACTGACATCCATTAGACATGGCACATGGAACTAGAACAGTGCGAAATAAAGGATTCAGTTCGACATTCCAACCACCTGAAGAAGGCCGGAGCGTACAACGGCCGAAACGTTGTGATAAATATGTCAACAAAGATGAGGACAATAGTCCGAATAATGTAAATAGTGTACGTTAGAAATATAGAGAGAAATTAATTAAAATTAGTTAAATAATACTTTTGAGTTTAATCTATTGATTTTATTATTTTTATTTTGATTATTCAATGCCATAGAATATTTAATTTTCTCCCAGGCATTTTTCAATTATTCTCAGTTTAAAATTTATTAAACTAAAGAAAATGCTTCAAAAAAGAAGGACTTATGGAATTGATATTTTTAATTGATTGCAATCACAAAATTATTTCCTTTTTGAACTTTCATACAAAAAACAATTCACTTGTAAAAGTGCAAAAACTCATTTTATAAAAGTCCACAGATGAATATATATATATATATATATATATATATATATATATATATATATATATATATATATATAATGAAAGCGGTAGTCCTTAGTAATCCACAGGTTATAGTTTATTTCATGTGATCAGGCCCCATCTCTGGATTTTAAATTTATCCACTTATTAAAATCTATATATTGTTGTAAAATCTTTGGTTGTGAAGAGATGGGGCCTGATCCAATGAAATAAACTATAACTTATGGATTTCTAAGGACTCATCTTTCATTATTATATTTGCTCTGCTCTTACATTGAGCTCTCTTTGGATTTATATCCTCCTTGGAATTATCACTACTAATTATCACGTAATATTACACACACACACACACACACACACGCGCGCGCGCGCGCGCGCGCGCGCGCGTGTGTGTGTGTGTGTGTGTGTGTGTGTGTGTGTGTGTGTGTGTGTGTGTGTGTATATGTATATATGTCTTTTCCAGGACAGTTTATACGAAGTAAATATAACAGGCTCAACGAGAATTTGAAATGAGTTCTCTGGTTTCGCAGAGATAACCCTTACCTCAATTACATATAGTTATTTGCTGCCAATAATATTAAAGTTATTTCCCTTAGACCATAAAACGAGAATAAAACAAATATGTTATACTTAATAGAAATGTTTGAAAACAAATGAATAGTTAATTTATACTTTCAGGGAAAAGCAAATAGAAAAAAAAACACAAAACATATCATCATTTTCAAAGTGAAATATTAAGTTAATCTCGTTGATCATTATGACGGTATAGTGAGATTATATCAACACTAATAATTATTACCAGTTTGTAAATAAACTTCTACCATTTGTAATTTTGTAGTCAGCTTTAAAACTGTAAATTACATTTACATTTTTGTAACAGAATGCTTATGTAAACTGATTTTGTGGGTCTATATTTTCACAGGAAAATAATCGTAAAACTAGATATGCGTATGATATATACATTTTAGTAAATGACATTATTCACAGTTTGTAGTGAAAAAGAAATATAAGCATTCAGCTAGTATTTCTCAGCTGACTCCAACCTATTGCGAAAACTCTTTATATGTTGGAGGAATGCTTATTGGAAGTTTATTTTTAATCCTAACCAAAACAACAATGATTAGGTGAAAATTCTCTTTTTATACATCGTTATTTATTTTACCTACTTTTTAAACGCCTGAGACTTATTTTCGTTGTTTATTTTTAAAGTTTATAATATATATATATATATATATATATATATATATATATATATATATATATATATATATATATATAATCACTTTAATCGTTATTTTTAGTGGATATCCATATTTGAGTAAACGCTTCCTTTATTTATTAAACAACATATTTTTTTTTTTGTTTACCGGTCTGAATATTTGAGAAATCTTATTGAGTAAAAAGATGTGCCGACGGGCAGGAATCGAAGCTGCGTCCCCCCCCCCTTAGTAGGAGAAAATCATTGTTAGTTCCGACGTGCTTCAGACCGATTCTGCCAAGAAGGTTCTCGCAGAACAAGCAAAGCCAAGTCGTACATTCTAAGCGCAAATCATTCCTAGATTGTCGAAAGTTCATATCTCCACAGTTTTGTATCCGAAAAGCAATTTCTAATGATGTAATGGGTGTTTTTTATTTATTTCATTAAGTTTTTAAATTTTGAATTTGAGAACGCTCTAAAATATTTTTAAATAAATAAAAATATCTATTACTTTTGTTTACATTCGTATACAATACGTTAGAATTTCACTTGCTCTCTGCCGATAGCTTAGGGGTAAGATATCCGACTGAAGTCGAATCTGTAGGGTTTCGATCCCTGCTTGAAGCAACGGGATGTCTAGCCCCACTGATGAGCTGCGACAGAGCCAGCGAAACAAGTCTGTATATGGTGATTATATATACACACACTATGAAATGGACAAAGTGCGACAATTATTTTAAGACATTTTTATCTTTATACATTCTAAACAGAGCATTTACTTAATTGTATCTATAAAAAGAATGTATAAGCATAAATATCTGTGTGTGTGTGTGTGTGTATATATATATATATATATATATATATATATATATATATATATATGTAGCGATTGCTATGTTTTTCCATGTCCACATTTTATTAGCCTGCGATTGGCAAATAAATCACTACTACTTTTATAAAGGACAATTTAGCCATCGCAGTCGTTTCTTTGAATCCTTCGGTTTTGAGCTTGCTGGCTTGTTCTGTTAGTACGTATGTAGTGATTGGTTAATTTTTAACCAATCACATATTTTAGGGCAAGATTAAGTTTTCCCGTGTTGCCGTGGGAGCCTACCCTTTTTCCATAAAAGAGGCGACTTTTTCACAATTCGTCAGTAAGATCCCAGCCGTCAGCTCAAATCAACGATCTTACTCGTAATATTTCAAACGTACACACGCACACAGAATTTCGTAATATAAACTTACATTTCTCCGTGACTTAGCCAAGCTCAATCAACCAGGACTCTGTTAATTTCGAACCATTCTATAACACAACACATTTCTGATTAATTGTATTTTGTGTTATCTATTCTAACAAACAGACCTTCGTTCTAATATTGATTCCTGAACATTTTTCTCTCAAAGAACTTCCTTCGAACAATCAATTACAAATCAAAATACAATTAAAGGGGAACAACAATATGATTATTTGAATTAAATTGAATTAAAGTAAGCTCTGTTCCATCTTCAAGCGTTCCAAAAAAATTTCGCTTGAAGATGGAACAGAGCTTACTTTAATTTAATTTAATTCAAATAATTATATTGAAGTTTTTGGCTCTTGTTTTGAAACATGAGGACTCTTATGTAGCGTGTTGGAATCATATTTTTAAATAAATAATTATAATTATATATTAGTGAATATACATAATATACAATGTCGATATTCGTGCTGTCGACGTTGGATATTATGTATATTCACTAATATCTACTTATAGTGATGGGCAATGTATTTATAACACCTGAGGAAGAAATATATTTATACGTACGTGCAATTATTTGTGTGTGTATGTAGATTTTTTTATACTACAACAATCCCTCTTCTCTCTCTTTCTTTCTCTCTCTTTATATATATATATATATATATATGTATATATATATGTATATATATTGACGCTTTTTGTGTTTTCTTTTACATTACCTTTGAAATTTTTAGACTTTAGGTATTTGAACTATTAAATTTTGTATATTACTGGTGAGCGATGTTAGTTGGGTGTCCCATACTTTAACTAATAAGTAGATATGGGGACCCATTTATTCCATTGTGCTAAATGGGCATTGACCCCACAAGAAGGTTCATCCACCCTTTTGAGAACTTTAGTTTTTTATCCTGCTAGGTATGTAGCCACATTCCTAACCAGAAAATCCTGGTAAATGAACCGGTCTAGTCGCCGATGATTCGATCACATGACAGGTAATACTAGGTTACATCGGTAGCACTCGTAGATTGACCTGAAAACCTTTTTATACCAATGCGTTTCGTTCCATGAGGAACTTTATCACAGTAAATGTGAAGGTTTTATTTCGTAACTTGTATTTAAACACACAAGTAACGTGGAGGGAAACAACGTTAAGTTTTCAAGTTTTTAATTTGAGAATGCCCTAAAATATTCTTGAAGCTTGAAGTAAGATAAACTATGGATGACGCTAACTGTCTATAAATGTGTGATGTAACTAGCATGTACGCTAAGTTACTTCTGTCTATAAATATTCTTAAAGCTTACTGTGTAATTTAAGACAAACTATGGAGGACCTTAAGTTACTTTTGTCTATAAATATTCTTAAAGCTTATTGTGTAAGTAAAGGAAAACTATGGAGGACCTTAGGTTAATTCTGCGTGTCAGTATAAGTTATGAAATCTTCACATTTAGCTTTTTAAAGTTCCTGGTGTAATGGAATAACCTGTCACCCGCATAAGTGACTACACTATAGGTAGTAACTACCTATAAGTATCTGTAAGTCAACGGGCTACAGAGCCTAGCTGAAATCTTTTTCGGCTTTACAGTCAAACTCTCTGCCTTCGGACAGAGAGGAACCCAGACGAGGCTATGCCGAAGGGTAGAGTCTCGTCTGGGGTGGTAGACACCTACGCGACCCCATTTTTTACGGGGTCAACGGGGAATTTTAGCCAGAGCCTACGGGCTCAGATACCCCACGTTAAATTCGGCCTTGTGCCACATCCGACTGCGTGGGGCGGTAGGCAAATATTCTATCCGAAATCTTTTTCGGCTATACAGTCGAACTCTCTGTCTTCGAACAGAGAGGAACCCGGACGAGGCTCCGCCGAAGGGCAGAGTCTCGTTCAGGGAGGATACTGACCATGAACCTGTTTATACGGGTTCAAAAAAAGAATATTTTTGGCCGAGCCTAAGGGCTCGGAAGACCCACGTTAAACTCGGCCTTGTGCCACATCTACCCTAGTGGTTGGGCTAGTAAATACTGTCTAGCTGGAATCTTTTTCGGCTGCACTATCAAAGTCTCTGCCTTCGGGCAGAGAGGAACCCAGACGAGGCTATGCCGAAGAGCAGAGTCTCGTTCGGGGAGGTAGACTGTCCCGATCCCGTTTATGCGGGTTCTACGTGGATTTTTTGGTCGAGCCTACGGGCTTGGAAGACCCGCGTTTAACTTAAATCTACCCTCGTGGGCTGGGGGATAGGGAGGCTAGTAAATATTGTCTAGCTGGAATCTTTTCAGTTGTGATTTTCGAACTCTCTACCTTCGGGCAGAGAGGAACCCGGATGAGGTTATGCCAAAGGGCAGAGTCTCGTTCGGGAAGGTAGACCGACCCTGAACCTGTTTATACGGGTTCAAAGGGAATATTTTGGCCGAGCCTACGGGCTCGGAGGACCCAATTATAAACTCGGCCTTGTGCCACATACGACCCTCGTGGGGGGCTGTTAAATATTCCAGCTGAAATCTTTTCAGCTGTACTGTTGAAATCTGTCTTCGGGCAGAGAGGAACCCGGACGAGGCTATGCCGAAGGGCAGAGTATCGTTCGGGGAGGTAGACATATCCCGTTTATGCTGGGATTTTTTGGTCGAGCCTACTGGCTTGGGAATCCCACATTAAATTTGGCTTTTCAGCGGTACTGACGAATCTGCTACCAGGCAGAGAGGAGTCTCGTCTCGGGAAACACCTACCCGACCCCGTTTTATACGGGGGTCTACGGGAATTTTTGGCATAGCCTACGGGTTCGGATACCCCACATTAAATTCGGTCCTGTGCCACATCTGATCGCGTATGGAGTAGTAAATATACTTGCAGGAATCTTTTCCAGCTGTGCTGTCGAACTCTGCCTCGGGCAGAGAGGAACCCGGACGAGGCTATGCCGAAGGGCAGAATCTCGTTCGGGGAGGTTGACAGACAAAGATCCCGTTTATGCGGTAAAATAGTACAATAAAAAAACTTACTAAAATATAATAGACATAACCTGTTAGTTGTCCATAAAACTTATTTGAACGAACACTTAATATCTGCAGAATGTGATGTGAAGTTATCGCCATTTTATATTTTTATTTCGCACATGCACGTTGTTTGTTTTTGATTTTGTTGACTGCATAGTATAGTAGTGCCAGTTGGGCACTATCTGTGAGAAAAAGAGCACCATGATGCAATTCACTCTGCCATAAATTTGGAAACAGCATGCTGTACTGCTTGGCATTTGTGCTGGAAGCTCCAATATGAACATTTCAGTGTTTGGGTATCAATCTAAGGACAGTGCAGAGGATTCAGAAACATGAGTTGGATGAGTCTAATGGTGATTACAAAGATACAGCAGCTTGGAAAACTCACACTGATCATTCTGATAAAAAAAAGAACTCCTGAATTTGTTGGTGAGGGCCTCAGACTCAACACGAGGGTCTTGCGGAGGTAGTGCTGTTCTGAGTCAGGAGGTTGGCTGATGGAAGACACTGTGTTTGGAAACAGGACACTGCACCATTCCACACAAGCAGAAGAACCCAGTCATGGCAATATTTATGACCACATCACCCATTACATCTGGCCACCTAATTCCCCAGATTGCACCCTTTTTGATTATGGGTGGGGCGCAATTCAGCGAGAGACCAACAAAACTCCTTGTAACAGCAAAGATGAAGTGAAGGCAAGGAATATGGCAGCATTCACCAACTTAAACAAGGCGGCCACCCAGAAGAGTTGCAGGAGATTCCGAAGTGGTCTAGAGGCTGTGGTTGAAGCCAATGGCGATTTTACTGAATCAATTTACTCTAGTATTTCAAGATATTTTTGTCCAATTTTGGTAAATACATCTTAAAATGAGATATCAGTGTTATTTTAATTTTTTTCCCTCATTTAGACGACAATTTATCTATCGCACCCTGTACATACAACCGACGTGTGGCTATTAGTGTTTATAGTAACGGACGCCAACCAACCACCGGACAGGAAAACGCAAAACTACTAAACGGGGAAGAGAGGACACAGTACAAAGTTAGTATTGGGTCTACAAGATTAAGAGCTGAAGGTATGCCGCGATACACCCATTGCAATCATAGATCGACAGTTAAGCAGATATTGATTGCAGGCAAAAGCTATAAGCTTATACGTAGTAAATACTGTAAATATAATGGCTGACCACTCGTATGCGAGGAAGCCCATCTACTATGGCAGCTAATCAATCCCTGTTGCAGACACCTGCTCAGGCACATTTATGTTTGTTAAATACTCCCAGAGTTCACCTGTGGTTTATACTGCAACTGTGCTGAGCCGACCATAGTTACAGTTTCTGATAAACCGTCTGAACAAAGAGAGCATGCTCAAATTCTCGGTCACAATGACTTGTGACTTCGTGCTAGCACAACCATCGATGGCTCGCAAAGGCTTCTGTCTACACAATTTCACTCACAAGGCAGGGGTCAACCCGTGGTATGGTTCTCAGGCACTTTCCAAAGGTTTCGAATGCTGAGATCACCTCCTCCAGATAACATCAAGAAGTCACCTTGACAAATCGACCATGGTGAGAGTCGAACCCGGTTCAGAAAGCGAACGTTCTAAGCACGCGATCACGTGCCCATGTAGTAAGTACTACAATGTCACAAGTATAAAATTATTGTTCAAAGATGTTGCCATTGGCCAAATAATAGAATTTCTAAAAGAAATCGGAATTTTTAAAGTCCTTTAAAAATTGTTTATGTAGGCATATAAGAAATGTTTTAATCATTTCAAAATTAACACAGAAAAAAACTAGTTAAGACTAGTTGAAACCACCAAAGTGAACTTCTCTAACTATTGGAAAACAGAATGTATATATATATATATATATATATATATATATATATATATATATAAGGCCGTTTCTTTAAGACAAATTATATATAAGGGTGTTTCATTAAGACGGATCAAAGTCAGCAGTAAATAAATCAGTGTTATTGGTGAAAATTTATTTATTTCTCTATTGGGTCATGTTATTGAAGTCATGGCAAATATGTGCAAAAAAAATAATATCGCTCAAATGTCTGCCAAGGCTTCGGAGGTACACCTCCACTCGAAGGTTAAAATTTTCGATGACGTCTCTGCATAATTGTTCTTTGATCTCGCCAATATACCTTATTATCTCATCCTTCAGCTGTTGAATTGTTGTTGGCTTGTAGGATAGACATTACTTTTGAGATGACCCCTAAAGTAAGAAATCTAAAGGCATCAAGTCCCACAATGATGGTGGCCAGTTGACTGTTTCGAGATATGATGTCACCTGGGAACTTCTCATTGCATTTCGGTTTGAACGTTCATTTTCGTAATAGGTTTCCATAACTTTAACATTGTTAATCTTTCCATGGTTGAAATTGACAAAGACTTAAGTTGTTAAATCTGAAAGAAAAAGAATAAAAAATCATTAGACGCTCAAACTTTATTCACATTTAAAGTCGGTTCAAGTTATTGGAACACCCTTTATATATATTATATAAAAAGATTACTTAACTTTTAAAAATCAATTTTATCCCGACATCTATGTTTTTTAGTAAAATTTCCAGTCTTCTTAGAAGGGGATTTCATTAACGCTCTATTTTTAATATTATTTTAATATTTTTAATATTGAGCACTATATATAATAATATTTGCTGTTTCGTAAATCTTACACACACATACACGCACACACACGCGCGCGTGTGTGCAACGAAAGTAGATGGATATTTTATTCTGACAGATTTTTATTACTTAACCGTTATTTTTAGTGGATACTCGTATTTGAGGTAAACGCTCCTTTTATGTTTTAAGCAGTATATTTATTTATTTTTGCCTACAGGACTGAAGATTCGGGAAATCCTACTAGAGAAAAATATGCACACTCCGGTAGGATTCGAACCTGCATTCCTCTAGGGAGGACTGTCATTAGATCTGACGTGCTTTGGCATCTCGGCTACAGAGTGCGTTGATGGCCAAGCAAACTTGAATAGTGTCTTTGAACACAGATTTTTCTCTGACTCTCGAAATAGGCATATCTGCACAGTTTTAGTATCCTAACGTAAAACTAAAGTAAAATTTGTGAAGAAAAGGATGGATTTTTTTATTTATTGGTCCCCGACAAAGTTTTATTACTTGAACGACATTTTTAGTGGATGCTAATATATATATATATATATACATATATATATATATATATATATATATATTAGGTTGGTGCAAAAATAATGTCGGTTTTTTCGTTAAAAAAATACGTCAAAAACGACATTATTTTTGCACCAACCTAATATATATATATATATATATATATATATATATATTAGGTTGGTGCAAAAATAATGTCGGTTTTTTCGTTAAAAAATACGTCAAAAACGACATTATTTTTGCACCAACCTAATATATGTGTGTGTATGTGTGTGTGTGTGTGTGTGTGTGTGTGTATTCACATTTACCTGAATGACGTAAAATAAGCCATATACGCGTTGATACGACGCTATACAAAATCTAACTTAATAGACAAGCGACACATTCAAATCATATACACATTCAATGTAGAGTTACTGGGTGTATAACCCATAGATCAGGTCAGCGTTCTTTAACTTTTGGGTTGACTGTAGGGTTCACGCGTGACATTAGTCTCATGAGGCCACGGACCTCAGTTGTACTTCCATAATGGTGAGAGGTGCGATCACGTGGAATAAGTTGGGTCTGCTGGTTCGCCTACATAATTAACTGTTAAACGCTACGTTGCATTCGTGACTCTTTTCCCCGATTCAAGTACTCGACATTCCCAACAGTGATAGGAATATTGCTGGAATATCGGGCCCAACTTGCTCTGGATGGGTCTGACTAGCATTGTACAAACTTCTAAAGAATGGTGTGGCCACCGCGTTCAGCAAGCTTGCGCATTTATTAGACATGATGGAGAGGTGTTGGTAGGCAAAACTCTCCACATAAATATCAGGAACTGTAGACATTATCTGAGCAACATGTCTCAACATATCTCAAGATTTCTTCTTAATCAATGCCATATCAAGTTATTGAACTTTGCCGATCAAGAGGTACCTACCATATTACGTTTGGTACATTAATGTAATTGTTTTCACTTATAACATTAGGACAAGACAAAGGATCAATTGTTGCCTTTTTAAATCATTTCGCTGCAACAAAGATGATAAATCCAATATGACGCAAGTGGTTACTGATTGTTAAGGCATATGATAAAAAGAAAACATTATTAAGAAGAGGGAACAATAAATAAACAAACAAAAATTAAGAAGACAGAAGTTAACGATTGACATTGCATTGAATTTATTTTGGAAAGAAAGAAGCAGGACGAGTATTTTATTAGCGAGAGGAGAAACAGAACTTACGGCTACGTCTAGCCATTTCAAGTGAAAATGATGAGACCATGTCTACAATCTAGTACTGCGCTTAAATTCATAAAATCAATATATCAAATAAAAAAGCTCTTCAGATCAATTTCATGAAAATATTTATAGAAAATGCAGAGGAAAGCTACGTTACGGCGGTGCGAAAGAGAATGAAGTAGAGATGCCAGATCATAACCAATAATGCTGCAGATTCTTCTTTGAATTTTATAAAGAATCTCTAAATAAATAGCTGGAGTACCAAAGCAGACGTGGCATTAATATCCAAAACAAAGACGAATGATAAACTTATAAATATGTAATATAGATACTGGCGAGAAAAATTGTTTATCACAACACAATATGGACCGAATTTCTTAGCAGCAGACCTAGCAGTTATTCAATTTAATTATCCTTCTTCATGTCAGCGGAAAACGTTAATCCGAGAAGGATCATCTGTGGGGTTAGCATCAGCTATGCTGATGGAAGGCAAAAAAATTTTCTTAGATGATTAAAAGAGACCAGTTTTGTTTTGGAGGCATTAAAATTAAGAAGCCATTTCTTGTCCCAGTTAACAACAGATTATAGTTCATCTTTGAACTGCCATTGTCCTAAAAAGGAAATGGTTTATCGTTTTATTTTTTCCATTTGTGCAATTTTAATTTAAGTTGGGTTAATTAATTAATTATAGAAAGAAGAGCGGCTAAGAAATGTTCTTAGCCCAGTCCACTTCCACAAATCTGACCCAGAATTACCAAACATCTTAATGTGTTTTGGAATGCAAGAAGGCATTCTAAAAAAACCTTCGAACAGACCGAGTTTTTCTGCAATACTCGTATTAAATATAGACAAGAAACCGTGGCTTCAGATTGGGGTTAATGAAGCAGTCACAACTGACTGAACGTATGAAGGAGTACAAAATTACATCTGGACTTCCATTATTTTAAATTACAGCCTCAACACAAACTGGAAAATCTGCGCAACTTTTAACCACCACAATGTCCTTGAAAGCCATTGAGTACACCTTTTGATGACAACTTTCCATGTATTGATTTTAGAATAGGTATTTTTGGTTGTCTATTCCAAAATACACCCCACACGGCATAGCCTAGTAGGCTCATGTCTAAAATGGGCTATCCAGAAACTGGTTAACTTTCCAGTACTTCTATACCTTATTGGTCGTGTGTCTGGTATCAGTAGGATTCACACAGCAGCACTTTGGGTAGTTGGCATTGAGTCATGGCAAAATATATACCTAAAGGCCTTATAGTAGATATCAGCACTCATTTTTCCAATCTTTTAGAAAACTGGGAGTATTTTTCTGTCAGAACCGACAACAGCCAAAGACTAAGTCTTAAGTTGGATGTATGATCATAAAAGTGTCATTGACTTTTGTGAGGTAATGGTCGCTTCGGCAATTCAAAGCAGAGTCTACTGTAATGATGTTAAAGAATATCTTAACATGATTTTTCAGATACCAGAACGCATTCTTATACTTTTCCAGCTTATTGGCTTTTATTGACTTTATAAACAGACGTCTTATTGTCTTGGTTTATGATTGAAGACCCAACTCACCTGTCTAACTTTGGATATACATTTAACTCGGCAATGATCTTATTCATGAGTTCTTTGCAATATTGATCTTGGTAACATTAATGAAGGATTCAGTTTTATGTTGAACCCGAAATTGCTCGGTTTTTTTCTGATGGTCATATTCACGAGGAAGTGATATTTGCATTTCAAATTCTGTTTATTAAAAACTTGAAAGTGAAGACTATGCAGCTCCAGCCCAAATATGACAGATATACTCCATTTTTATTCTGATTCGTTTCTTGTGAAGATACAGAATAACAATAGGAGTCATGTATTTACAGGAGTTGTACAATGAACCGACCATGTCTCCAGCATCTTAAGCATTGGCATTTACAGAGATATGTGCTATCTCAGTAGTTGTTTTAGGTTTTTTATGTAAATGTAGTTAAGTAAGTAATGAGTCCCAAAACAATAAAAATATTTCAGATTTGTTGGGGTACCGAAATGATAAACTTGGGTACTGAAAACTTTAGGTATGTCATTGCAACAATTCTAATATAGAATAAAATAATATGAAAAGGGTTTTTTTAAGGGTTTCGATCTGATAGACTTGTGTGTATGTGTTTATGTACGTCAGAATCTTATCTTAGTTGGCGTGAGAACTTCTCAGCACCACTTCTAGTAATAATGAAGAAAGTATTGATGAAGGATATTATGATAAAAAGCAACAATAATAAGATGAAGTACATGTAGTAATAAAATAATAACAATAAAGACTTTATCGACTCAGATTGCTATAATAAAAACATTAATAATAAATTGAAATAAAACTAGTAATATTTCTAATAATGGTAATAAGACGGAATAAACAAATGATAATCATCATAATAACAATAATCATAACGAAGCAACAATAAGAAAATGAAGTAAAATTTATGATAATTTAATAGTAATAGTGAAGAGTGTATTGAATCAGAATGACGTGATAAAATAATATTAGGATAGAGTACTAATAAATTAATAATAATGATGATAATAGTATATATATATATATATATATATATATATATATATATATATATATATATATATATATATATATATATATATATATATATGCTTGGTAGTATAATCTAGACATATTAGGTTTATTTTTAAAAAATTGCAGGATGAGTATTTTTAAAACCTTAGTAATAAAAAGATTAAACTAATTTATCTCCCTTTCATGTGCATTTACAAAAAAATGCACAACTATCAATTACCTTAATTTTTGGCTTAGCAATTCACCCCTGAAGATGATCTATATGTCTAGATTATTCAACCAAACATGCTTGAATGAAGGTATGCTGACTGCACACACACACATACACACGCGCGCGCGGGCGCGGTATACTGAGATAAAAAGCAAAATTAACAAAACAGAAAAAAAACAAACTATTCAAATAACAGTAATAATGAAGAGTGTAACGTTTTTTTTTTTTTTTTAAATGAATTCACCCCAAGCAAAGCGACAATGCTACTAAGAAGACGCAAGGGGTCTAATGCAAGTGAAAGAAAATGGAAAACATTTGGAACCGGAAATCCATTTCTAAACAGGAAACTAGGGATAAAACTTCACTCCCGTTTAAAAACCGGAAAAGGTGTGTAAACCGGGCGATAGGCGAACTTATTTACTCCTATTGCTAGCCACAGAATTATAAAAAAGCAACAAAAATAAGCTGAAATAAAAATAACAACAACTAAAAAATTGTGGAATGCTTCTGATAAAATTAAAAAAAGCTGATTACATTTGTTTAGTTTGTAAAAATGATTATATAAAGATTCATTTTGTAAAATCATTAAAGAATAGTTTGCTTTCGACCAAAATAAAGAAGAAAAATAATTTTTCTACATAAGAAAAGAAAAAAAAAAAGGAAAAACTCATCGCAAAACCCAAGGCAGTAACAAAACTACATATTTCGTCATAAAATGCTAAAAGGAAGACAAATGATTTTCAGTAAGTTTTTAATATATTTTCATCACCTGTAAAATATATAAAAAGTAGTTTCAATGATCTAAAAACACTTATACATAAACATAATAATTCGAAATGACTAATAGAAAAATCGAAATAAATACTCAAAATTAATTCGGTTAAGTGAATGAAGCGTATATTTTAAATTCGTATATAAGTAAATCCCTTTAATAAGTAAATCCTTTTAATAACTGCTGCGAGAAAAAGTGGTAGCGTCTTTTATAAAGCTTTTATCACATGACTCTTGGGTCGGGCATAGTTTAATTATCACTACTTATCAGGTATTTTCACCAAAACTCCATAGATTTGTGGTTGAGGATAATTATAAGTATAATATGCTCTGCTTCAAGGGGCCATCTCCGCTTAAGCATCACCTTACCTATTGCATTAAGAGGGTGAGAGCGAGGGTCAATCCCTGATGCCTGAGGCGCCCCAATTAAGAAGAGACGAGCAATTTTTGTGAACAATCCTATGTACGCGTGAGAGACCCACTAAAAAAAAAGACCGTATACCAGAGTGGCTGAAAAATTCATAGGCTATGAAGCTAAATGTAGAGCTGTGAAACCTTGCATGTATTAATTTCTTCTTATTAATAACGGCATTGTTTCTTTTTATGTACGAGGGTGGTCTGAAAAGTTCATAGGCTGACTATGAAGGAGTGATGCTAGAGCTGTGAAACCTTGCATGTGTTAATTTCAACGCTTCTTATTAATAACGGCATTCTTTCTTTTTATGTACGAGGGTGGGCTGAAAAGTTCATAGGCTGATTATGAAGGAGTGATGCTAGAGCTGTGAAATCTTGCATACATTCATTTCAACTCTTCTTATTAATAACCGCACTGTTTATATCTATGTACGAGGATGGGCTGAAAAGTTCATAGGCTGACTATAAAAGAGTGATGCAAGAACTGTGAAATCTTGTATGCATTCATTTCAACGCTTCTTATTAATAACGGCATTGTTACTTTCTAGGTATGAGCGTAGGCTGAAAAGTTCATCGGCTGACTATGAAGGAATGATGCTAGAGTTGTAAAATCTTGCATAATTTCACAGCTCTAGCATCACTCCTTCATAATTAGCCTATGAACGTTTCAGCCTATCTCTGTACAATCTTCTGCTTAAATTGTACAGCTAATGCGTATTACTATTAACACGGCTTCTCTGTAATACCCCACAACAGAATCAAACATTTTTTACTTTCTCTGTGTGGTAATGTCAGATTCATGCAACCTCTTGGAGTTTGTAAATAAATAATTTCTTCTTTTTTTGTGGATGGCAGGAAGGTCTTTTGCGACAATTAGAAACAACTTAGGCTCAAGGATAGAGCCCTGGAGACATTAAAGCAAAATGATCTAGAAGAGATAATTTTCATTTCACGATTTGATAAGATTGAATCAATTAAAAAAATCGTCCAAAAATATCATAACCTTTCAACTCAAGAGAAGTATGTCAAACACTGTCAAATACCTTTGAAATGTACAAAGTGACAACCCGAGCTCCACTATTCTTATCTAAAGCTTGATAGTCTCTTTCAACAATAATCGTTAAAAAGTCAACAGTTGACTTAGAGAAGCGAAAGCCATATTGCTTATTTGAAAGAAGACCCCGCGATGAGAGATGCTTAGGCAATTCAGTAAATTAGAGCCTTTAATATTTTTACCAAAAAGATGTAAGCCGATAGTTAGAAGAATCAGATGGTTCGCCTGAGTTCCATGCTAACGTCGGGCCCCCTAGAGCTTTATCATTGGACATAGCTGTTTCTGATCTTCATCAATGTTCTCCCCGATGTCATTAGTTCCCAACTAGATATTCATGCAAATGACACAACCATTTACTTCTGTTTTAGTAACAAATTCAACAGACCCGCCAAAGTAAACCTGGTTACTATTCTTGAAAAACACCTTCAATTAATGGTTAACTGGGCCAAGAAATAGCTTGTAAATTTTAACACCTCCAAAAATAAAACTGCTTTCATTTATTATCACAGATAACCTTTTCTGTCTACCATCAGTATGGCTGATGCTAAACTCCAGGAGACTAATTCTCTACGCTTTCTTGGCGTCACGTTTTCCACTGGCATGAAGTGGGATGACTATATCCAATCAATAGCATACACAAATGATAATAATAATATTTTTATTATTTTGGTTTCTATATTGTTCTTTTATATTTAGAATTATTTGGGCACTTCGACGCGGTGTACTGGTTAGCAAGCTTGTCTCGCTAGAACAATTGCAACTGAGTAGTGAGTTCGATCCTCACTGGGTGCCCCATACCTTGTGCCGCATCAAAGCTACACTTGGAAAATCCCTATGTTTGGGATTATTCTGGTTTGTAATCATGCTTTTATTATTTATAATCGTATATATTTTCTTGCTGGACGTTTAAGTATTATCCCCGTAGCGGTAAGACACAGAATCTTTTAAAAAAATAATTTACACCTTATTTAGTGAAAAATTATACAAAATTCAAATCGTTCTTGCTTGTAGTTAAATGAGGACTGGTCTTTTTTGTTTTTACTTTACGTTAAAACAAGCGTTTTCCGTCTCCTAGATTAGAGAGCTTTCTTCCTTCAGATCGTATCTAATCCCTTCTCGTTTATTTGCATCCATTACTCTACTTTTGAGTCAAACTTACAAGATAATGTGCATCACAATTAATCTGAAGGAATCAACAGAAGCGAAAGGCCAGCAAACTGATTACTTGTGAAATGATGGGATTATTATCTGATCACTATGAAGTCATATAAATGATGAACGAACCGAAATGAATACATAGTCTAATTGTTAGTATACGAGAGTGGGTCAAAAAGTAATAGTTGTTCTTTAATTACAACACAGACCATATCAAAATAAATTTAGAATCTCGGGATTCTAAATCTAGTTCTCAATCATGATATTCCACATTTAAATGTACGCATGTATACCCATCAGCTGCGAAAAGGAATATAAAGGAGAGACAGGCCGCCTCCTCAAGGTAAGGCTTCAAGAACACCAGAAAGCTGTAACACGAGGGGAAGTAGAAAAATCAGGCATGGCTGACCACATATGGAGAGAGAAGGGAGATCACCGCCCTCTGTGGGATCATGTTGAGATCATAGACAAGGAACACCATTGGAAAATTCGTAAACTTAAGGAATCACCACATATACTAGGCCACAAAAATCTCCTGAGTCGACCAAGCATAGAAATAAATACAATATGGGAACCAGTAATAAGGAGTGCCAGTGAAAAGCAATGACAGCAACAAAGTTGCAATATGAGCTCTGGTAAAAACATGGAATGATAACAGAAAAATTGCAATATGAGCACTGGTAAAAATGGTTGCTGAAGACATTACCCAGAAATTCATACCCATACGTCCTCAAGGACACATGGCACAGTGGATAAAGGCGTTGGTTAGATCCCTTGACAAGTCACAAAGAGTGTGAGTTCAATACCCGGTTAAGGCAGTGGAGAACTTTCAGAGGGAAAATTAACAGGAGATAACTGACAACATGGTACGTGGAATTAGAACAGTCTACCCCAGCGAGCGAAAAAAAAGGGTTCAGTTCGACATTCCAACCGCCTGAAGAAGGCCGGAGCGTACAACGGCCGAAACGTTGTGATAAACGTGGCAACAAAGATGAGGACAATAGTCCGAATTATGTAAATAATGTACCCCATCTTCTTGGTGACTTTTTAGCTGTGAGTGAGCTGCTTCTTTCACATCTTGTTAGAAAAACCGCTGCATTCTGAGTGCCGCATTCGTAAATCTAAAGATGAAAAAAATAATATATTTTTTCTTTGATTAATTTGATTTTTAGAGCTTATCAACCTTTTGTGAGTTACTTAAAGCCGAAAAATATCTCAAATTATTAGGTTGGTGCAAAAATAATGACGTAATAATGTCGTTTTATGACGTTACGTCAAAAAACGACATTATTACGTCATTATTTTTGCACCAACCTAATATATGAGGTTGCTTACAGAATCCGGTTTTTTCAATCGCTCCCTCATCTAAGTACTGACCAGGATCGATGGTGCTTAATTTCGATGATAGAATGAGAATTGGTGCTTTCGGTGTCATTTGACTGTAGGTGGTGCAAATAGAAGCATTCCTGGTTATTACTGATGAGTGGATGAGATAATGTTGCGTCGTCATGTTGTGCCATATTCAGATCTTATAACGAGAGAAAACCTTCCGCATACGGATAGAAAATGGACTGTGCAGCTACTCAAAATATAGGGATTTTCCAAGTTTAGCTTAGATGCGGCACAATGTATGGGGGTACCCAGTGAGGATCGAACTCACTACTCAGTGAGTGTCAGTGACGCTATCCTAAGAAAACTGAACTCCTTCCCATGATTTATTATCGGTGTGCCATATTTTAACAATATAAGATACGCATATAACGTGTTGATGGCTGATTCGAAAATAAAACTACAGGACCTCCTAGACGGGGCAATAGAATAAAAAAGAACTGACTATCAACTGCAAGAAGACTGAAACTTCGGTCATCAACAAGAGAAAAAGCCCAGGATGTGAGTTTCAAATTGGAGATGTAAGCATCAAATAGGTGCAGAAGTTTAAATATCTAGGAAAAGGATAGAAAATGTGGCACCGAAATTCGAAGTATGCATTGAACTATCAAAAGAAGCATTCTAAATGCCGAGGAAGCTGTTGAGAAACGGAAAATCGTTAGAAACAAAGAAAAGAATGCTGTATTGCTAAGTGATATGCATCTCATATGGAAGTTAATCTTGGACAATCCTCCCATCCCAAGGACGAGGAGAAAACTGGAGGCAACAGAAATATGGTTCTACATAAAGATACTGAGAATTCTATGTACAAAGTGAGTAAGCAACAAGGGAGTATTAAAGAAAATGATAACAGAAAGAAGACTTATAATCAGAATCATGAAAAGATAGCTGAAATTTCTTGAATACATACTGAGGAAAGAGGGCTTGGAAAATTTAATCCTCATGAGTCATATTTAGAGCAAGAGAGATAGGAGAAGGCAGTGAGTCACTTACCTGATGAGCTTGAGAAAATGGAAGGTGGAACAGAGGTTCCGCTTGGTATAAACTCTTACTGTATGACACCTTTTTTGTTCCAGAACATTGTAATCATCACTTTACCCTGTAGCATGCTATTGTCGTATCCTGACGGGCTCCTAGATTAAAAAAATCCCCAAAAAACAACTAGAAGATAAAGTTTAACAAGCGCTGTTGTAAGACTCTTTCAGGGTATAATGAGGCCTCAAAACCAACAAAAAAGTTACGGCCTAGATGATTAGGATAAAGTGTATTATATCTTCCAGCAGCCGACCGCCAGCCCACGGCTCCGGTCACCAATAGCAGTTCCAGCTAGCCAGCTGTCATCAGTTTACCATCGGCCGTCGCTCTAGTCATCTCAAGTAGGCCTTCAGCTCCTGCCTCTCCAGCCATACTGGCCAACGATATGCACTAAACCGTCCTTTCAGGACTATATTCTTCTGATATAATGGAATATGCGTACACCTGTGTTACCCCCTCACTGGAATATGATTGGCTGGTGTCCGTCATAAGTACCGACGGACATGTAGGAGAGTCAGAAGTCAAGAGCCTTAGTCTGAGAGCTAAGTCTATAACGACGCCCATTAGACTACGCCATTGATCTACACTTCTTACCTGCGACTACGACGCGTACCAGTCGATTACTGCTACCGTATTCTACTTGGTTATAGTAGCCAAAACCACTTAGCTACTTCGTTCAAATATATCCCTTTCCGGGACATATCATCTTCAGCAACCGCAGAAGAGTCCTTTTTAGGACAACGCACTCCAGCAACTATCAAAACTGTCTTTGTTAGGACAACTCTATTCTCACCTACATGAGCTTGCAAATTTATTTTTTTTTGCCTAGTGCGGTCTACAGTTATTTTTGTTTATATATTTTTCTTTATCATAAATAAGCTTGGCAATATATTTTTACATTCAAGTCTTCGATTGGTTTGTTGTTTTCCGTCATATCTGTTTGCGGGACAATATACCACCCGCAACACTATTTTAAATCTTTTCTGGATGAGTATGGGTGGTAGTGATCTTCATTTGCTTTCCAGATCATCTCCTGTGATTCTCTAGAGACCATTTTCTGTAATATCCTGTCTAGGGAGGTACTACCAGTGTTGTGTAGCTTTAGAAGCAACTACTCTCTGCTCAGACCATTTGATACTGTTTAGTTAAATTCTGTATTTCGTCAAATATTCTGGGAACTCATTTTTATGGATCTTTGAGTAACTAAGAAACTTCTCTAAACTACAGTTGCAGATTCACTCTGTACAAGGCCTAAGAGCCACTCGGGTTAGAGGGTTACGTTAAGGGGTAGTTTATACATAGGAAGGGAAGATGGTGGTTAACTCTAGACGTGAACAGCTTAAGACTATAGTGATCGAGGAACACCCTTTTAGGAGTTGATTTTACAGAGCAATGATTTACAGGAAGAAGCTGTTCTCAGCAATGAGATACAGAGGGGATATGGGTGCTTTGCTACTATGTGAGTAGCTTGGCGTGTCCTTACCATGAAGGTATTAATTGGTGGAACCAAAGAATATAGTTCGTCCAAGGTTGACAATACTCTAACTTCGAAGAACCGTTCCCATAACTTCAAAATAGTCAGAGGTTAAAAATAAATCATGAAGTATAAAGAAAAAAATTAAATTATACACAATATAAAAATCCCAATAACGTTGAAAAAGCATCTTAAAGCAGTACATAATTTTAGATAACAAATTTACTTGAAATTAAATGTAAGTTTCCTATTAGTTTTGAGAAAAAATAGTTTTAAGAAACGTAGTAAAGACATTTTCTAATTAACAGGAGATAGGGATTGAAAGAGATTTTAAAAACTGAGGGAGAGAGATGGAGAGAAAGAGAGATCAAGCACTAATTACATCAAAATGTTCAACCAGTTCTCTGTGTACTGAATGAACCCACCATAGAAATAATGACTCGTAAATGAAAATGAAAACATCCTCTATCAAGTGTTCCAAGAAATAGGACTGAAGATAAACCTTTCTAAAACAGAAACTATGATCGGGAATTGGAATGAAGGCAATGATGGCACCTACCCTGAATCCATCATCAAAATGTAAACGTCCTCTATCAAGTGTTCCAAGAAATAGGAATCAAGATAATCCTTTCTAAAACAGAAGCTATGATCTGGAATTGGAATGAAAGCAATGATGACACCTACCCTGAATCCATCATCAAAATGAAAACATCCTCTATCAAGTGTTCTAAGAAATAGGAATCAAGATAAACCTTTCTAAAACAGAAAGTATGATGTGGAATTGGAATGAAAGCAATGATGACACCTACACTGAAACCATCATCAAAATGAAAACATCCTCTATCAAGTGTTCTAAGTAATAGGACTCAAGATAAACCTTTCTAAAACAGAAACTATGATCTGGAAATGGAATGAAAGCAATGATGACACCTACACTGAAACCATCATCAAAATGAAAACATCCTCTATCAAGTGTTCTAAGAAATAGGACTCAAGATAAACCTTTCTAAAACAGAAGCTATGATCTGGAATTGGAATGAAAGCAATGATGACACCTACCCTGAATTCATCATCAAAATGAAAACATCCACTATCAAGTGTTCTAAGAAATAGGAATCAAGATAAACCTTTCCAAAATAGAAACTATGATCTGGAATTGGAATGAAAGCAATGATGGCACCTACACTGAATCCATCATCAAAATGAAAACATCCTCTATCAAGTGTTCTAAGAAATAGGACCCAAGATAAACCGTTCTGAAACAGAAACTATAATCTGGAATTGGAATGAAAGCAATGATGGCGCATACCCTGAATCCATCACCAAAATGAAAACATCCTCTATCAAGTGTTCTAAGAAATAGAACTCAAGATAAACCTTTCTAAAACAGAAACTATGATCTGGAATGTGAATGAAAGCAATGATGACACCGACACTGAATCTATCATCAAAATGAAAATATCCTCTATCAAGTGTTCTAAGAAATAGGACTCAAGATAAACCTTTCCAAAACAGAGACTATGATCTGGAATTGGAATGAAAGCAGTGATGGCACCTACCCTGAATCCATCATGAAAATGAAAACATCCTCTATCAAGTGTTCTAAGAAATAGAACTCAAGATAAACCTTTCTAAAACAGAAACTATGATCTGGAATGTGAATGAAAGCAATGATGACACCGACACTGAATCTATCATAAAAATGAAAATATCCTCTATCAAGTGTTCTAAGAAATAGGACTCAAGATAAACCTTTCCAAAACAGAGACTATGATCTGGAATTGGAATGAAAGCAATGATGACACCTACCCTGAATCCATCATCAAAATGAAAACATCCTCTATCAAGTGTTCTAAGAAATAGGAATCAAGATAAACCTTTCTAAAACAGAAACTATGATCTGGAATTGGAATGAAAGCAATGATGACACCTACCCTGAATCCATCATCAAAATGAAAACATCCTCTATCAAGTGTTCTAAGAAATAGGACTCAAGATAAACCTTTCCAAAACAGAAACTATGATCTGGAATTGAAATGAAAGCAATGATGACACCGACACTGAATCTATCATCAAAATGAAAATATCCTCTATCAAGTGTTCTAAGAAATAGGACTCAAGATAAACCTTTCCAAAACAGAAACTATGATCTGGAATTGGAATGAAAGCAATGATGGCACCTACACTGAATCCAACATCAAAATGAAAACATCCTTTATGAAGTGTTCTAAGAAATAGGACTCAAGATAAACCTTTCCAAATAGAAACTATGATCTGGAATTGGAATGAAAGCAATGATGGCACCTACCCTGAATCCATCATCAAAATGAAAACATCTTCTATCAAGTGTTCTAAGAAATAGGACTCAAGATAAACCTTTCTAAAACAGAAGCTATGATCTGGAATTGGAATGAAAGCAATGATGGCACCTACCCGGAATCCATCATCAAAATGAAAATATCCTCTATCAAGTGTTCTAAGAAATAGGACTCAAGATAAACCTTTCTAAAACAGAAGCTATGATCTGGAATTGGAATGAAAGCAATGATGACACCTACACTGAAACCATCATCAAAATGAAAACATCCTCTATCAAGTGTTCTAAGAAATAGGACTCAAGATAAACCTTTCTAAAACAGAAACTATGATCTGGAATTGGAATGAAAGCAATGATGACACCTACACTGAAACCATCATCAAAATGAAAACATCCTCTATCAAGTGTTCTAAGAAATAGGACTCAAGATAAACCTTTCTAAAACAGAAACTATGATCTGGAATTGGAATGAAAGCAATGATGACACCTACACTGAATTCATCATCAAAATGAAAACATCCTCTATCAAGTGTTCTAAGAAATAGGAATCAAGATAAACCTTTCCAAAATAGAAACTATGATCTGGAATTGGAATGAAAGCAATGATGGCACCTACACTGAATCCATCATCAAAATGAAAACATCCTCTATCAAGTGTTGTAAGAAATAGGACCCAAGATAAACCTTCCTAAAACAGAAACTATGATCTGGAATGTGAATGAAAGCAATGATGACACCTACCCTGAATCCATCATCAAAATGAAAACATCCTCTATCAAGTGTTCTAAGAAATAGGACTCAAGATAAACCTTTCTAAAACAGAAACTATGATCTGGAATTGGAATGAAAGCAATGATGACACCTACCCTGAATTCATCATCAAAATGAAAACATCCTCTATCAAGTGTTCTAAGAAATAGGAATCAAGATAAACCTTTCCAAAATAGAAACTATGATCTGGAATTGGAATGAAAGCAATGATGGCACCTACACTGAATCCATCATCAAAATGAAAACATCCTCTATCAAGTGTTGTAAGAAATAGGACCCAAGATAAACCTTCCTAAAACAGAAACTATGATCTGGAATGTGAATGAAAGCAATGATGGCACCTACCCTGAATCCATCATCAAAATGAAAACATCTTCTATCAAGTGTTCTAAGAAATAGGACTCAAGATAAACCTTTCTAAAACAGAAGCTATGATCTGGAATTGGAATGAAAGCAATGATGGCACCTACCCGGAATCCATCATCAAAATGAAAATATCCTCTATCAAGTGTTCTAAGAAATAAGACTCAAGATAAACCTTTCTAAAACAGAAGCTATGATCTGGAATTGGAATGAAAGCAATGATGACACCTACACTGAAACCATCATCAAAATGAAAACATCCTCTATCAAGTGTTCTAAGAAATAGGAATCAAGATAAACCTTTCCAAAATAGAAACTCTGATCTGGAATGTGAATGAAAGCAATGATGACACCGACACTGAATCTATCATCAAAATGAAAATATCCTCTATCAAGTGTTCTAAGAAATAGGACTCAAGATAAACCTTTCCAAAACAGAGACTATGATCTGGAATTGGAATGAAAGCAGTGATGGCACCTACCCTGAATCCATCATGAAAATGAAAACATCCTCTATCAAGTGTTCTAAGAAATAGAACTCAAGATAAACCTTTCTAAAACAGAAACTATGATCTGGAATGTGAATGAAAGCAATGATGACACCGACACTGAATCTATCATAAAAATGAAAATATCCTCTATCAAGTGTTCTAAGAAATAGGACTCAAGATAAACCTTTCCAAAACAGAGACTATGATCTGGAATTGGAATGAAAGCAATGATGACACCTACCCTGAATCCATCATCAAAATGAAAACATCCTCTATCAAGTGTTCTAAGAAATAGGAATCAAGATAAACCTTTCTAAAACAGAAACTATGATCTGGAATTGGAATGAAAGCAATGATGACACCTACCCTGAATCCATCATCAAAATGAAAACATCCTCTATCAAGTGTTCTAAGAAATAGGACTCAAGATAAACCTTTCCAAAACAGAAACTATGATCTGGAATTGAAATGAAAGCAATGATGACACCGACACTGAATCTATCATCAAAATGAAAATATCCTCTATCAAGTGTTCTAAGAAATAGGACTCAAGATAAACCTTTCCAAAACAGAAACTATGATCTGGAATTGGAATGAAAGCAATGATGGCACCTACACTGAATCCAACATCAAAATGAAAACATCCTTTATGAAGTGTTCTAAGAAATAGGACTCAAGATAAACCTTTCCAAATAGAAACTATGATCTGGAATTGGAATGAAAGCAATGATGGCACCTACCCTGAATCCATCATCAAAATGAAAACATCTTCTATCAAGTGTTCTAAGAAATAGGACTCAAGATAAACCTTTCTAAAACAGAAGCTATGATCTGGAATTGGAATGAAAGCAATGATGGCACCTACCCGGAATCCATCATCAAAATGAAAATATCCTCTATCAAGTGTTCTAAGAAATAGGACTCAAGATAAACCTTTCTAAAACAGAAGCTATGATCTGGAATTGGAATGAAAGCAATGATGACACCTACACTGAAACCATCATCAAAATGAAAACATCCTCTATCAAGTGTTCTAAGAAATAGGACTCAAGATAAACCTTTCTAAAACGGGAAACTATGATCTGGAATTGGAATGAAAGCAATGATGACACCTACACTGAAACCATCATCAAAATGAAAACATCCTCTATCAAGTGTTCTAAGAAATAGGACTCAAGATAAACCTTTCTAAAACAGAAACTATGATCTGGAATTGGAATGAAAGCAATGATGACACCTACACTGAATTCATCATCAAAATGAAAACATCCTCTATCAAGTGTTCTAAGAAATAGGAATCAAGATAAACCTTTCCAAAATAGAAACTATGATCTGGAATTGGAATGAAAGCAATGATGGCACCTACACTGAATCCATCATCAAAATGAAAACATCCTCTATCAAGTGTTGTAAGAAATAGGACCCAAGATAAACCTTCCTAAAACAGAAACTATGATCTGGAATGTGAATGAAAGCAATGATGACACCTACCCTGAATCCATCATCAAAATGAAAACATCCTCTATCAAGTGTTCTAAGAAATAGGACTCAAGATAAACCTTTCTAAAACAGAAACTATGATCTGGAATTGGAATGAAAGCAATGATGACACCTACCCTGAATTCATCATCAAAATGAAAACATCCTCTATCAAGTGTTCTAAGAAATAGGAATCAAGATAAACCTTTCCAAAATAGAAACTATGATCTGGAATTGGAATGAAAGCAATGATGGCACCTACACTGAATCCATCATCAAAATGAAAACATCCTCTATCAAGTGTTGTAAGAAATAGGACCCAAGATAAACCTTCCTAAAACAGAAACTATGATCTGGAATGTGAATGAAAGCAATGATGGCACCTACCCTGAATCCATCATCAAAATGAAAACATCTTCTATCAAGTGTTCTAAGAAATAGGACTCAAGATAAACCTTTCTAAAACAGAAGCTATGATCTGGAATTGGAATGAAAGCAATGATGGCACCTACCCGGAATCCATCATCAAAATGAAAATATCCTCTATCAAGTGTTCTAAGAAATAAGACTCAAGATAAACCTTTCTAAAACAGAAGCTATGATCTGGAATTGGAATGAAAGCAATGATGACACCTACACTGAAACCATCATCAAAATGAAAACATCCTCTATCAAGTGTTCTAAGAAATAGGACTCAAGATAAACCTTTCTAAAACAGAAACTATGATCTGGAATTGGAATGAAAGCAATGATGACACCTACACTGAAACCATCATCAAAATGAAAACATCCTCTATCAAGTGTTCTAAGAAATAGGACTCAAGATAAACCTTTCTAAAACAGAAACTATGATCTGGAATTGGAATGAAAGCAATGATGACACCTACACTGAATTCATCATCAAAATGAAAACATCCTCTATCAAGTGTTCTAAGAAATAGGAATCAAGATAAACCTTTCCAAAATAGAAACTATGATCTGGAATTGGAATGAAAGCAATGATGGCACCTACACTGAATCCATCATCAAAATGAAAACATCCTCTATCAAGTGTTGTAAGAAATAGGACCCAAGATAAACCTTCCTAAAACAGAAACTATGATCTGGAATGTGAATGAAAGCAATGATGACACCTACCCTGAATCCATCATCAAAATGAAAACATCCTCTATCAAGTGTTCTAAGAAATAGGACTCAAGATAAACCTTTCTAAAACAGAAACTATGATCTGGAATTGGAATGAAAGCAATGATGACACCTACCCTGAATTCATCATCAAAATGAAAACATCCTCTATCAAGTGTTCTAAGAAATAGGAATCAAGATAAACCTTTCCAAAATAGAAACTATGATCTGGAATTGGAATGAAAGCAATGATGGCACCTACACTGAATCCATCATCAAAATGAAAACATCCTCTATCAAGTGTTGTAAGAAATAGGACCCAAGATAAACCTTCCTAAAACAGAAACTATGATCTGGAATGTGAATGAAAGCAATGATGACACCTACCCTGAATCCATCATCAAAATGAAAACATCCTCTACCAAGTGTTCTAAGAAATAGGACTCAAGATAAACCTTTCTAAAACAGAAACTATGATCTGGAATTGGAATGAAAGCAATGATGGTACCTACCCAGAATCCATCATCAAAATGAAAACATCCTCTATGAAGTGTTCTAAGAAATAGGACTCAAGATAAACCTTTCTAAAACAGAAGCTATGATCTGGAATTGGAATGAAAGCAATGATGACACCTACCCTGAATTCATCATCAAAATGAAAACATCCTCTATCAAGTGTTCTAAGAAATAGGACTCAAGATAAACCTTTCCAAAATAAAAACTATGATCTGGAATTGGAATGAAAGCAATGATGACACGTACACTGAATCCATCATAAAATTTGAGAATGTCGAATTAATAAATATTAAACTCTTCCGATAACTTGGTGGCATATAAATCAGTTATAATAAATTAGATATAGGAGAAAAAGAATATAAAAAGGGGATGTGCCAGACATAGTTTTGCCCAACACAACAAACTGCTACAAAACTAAAACATTAATCCAAAAACTAGTCACGTTCTTAAATAGCCTAGTCAGATCAAGACTTTCATATGGATGACATGCATGGTGGTAAACTTGTTCAGGAACATCTAAACTATCAACTTTATACAACTGCTTCCTAAGATCAATGGTGGAAAAAAAAAAAAAAAAAAAAGGCTCCAAGCAAGTAAAGCCTGTGTGTCTTGGCAAAGATCATCTTTCTATGAACTTTTAATTCTATAGCGCCTGTCCACAAAGAACTGAACCAAAAAAAAAAAAAAAGAAAAAATTTTGGCTAATACTTTTAAAATTAAATTAGAGCAGGCATTTTGACCCAGCAGCCTCGTAAGCATGTTTTGAATTCTTTTATACCATCGTATGAGGTTGACATCAAAGTATCCAACATTATGTGTGACAAAACCTTTTATTCATAAAAAATCCATAGAATCATTACTCAGCAATCAAAACATTTTAATTCGTATTGTGGTGATCACTTACATGTGCCACACCCCCTCTTTCTTTAATGTCATTGGTTCATAAATATATGATACTTATTATATGACAATTTTGCCATCGCACATAATTTGAATTTTTCTCTAAAATCACGGATTGTTCTATTTCCTGACCAATCGCGTATTTTAGTATCTTTCTATATTGTTGGCGCCAAGCTCACTGGAGCCTATGAGTAACTATATAAACCCTCTCGCTGTTAGCCAACAGCCAGTAGCAGTTCAATTCTTGGAGAATACGGCACGGCGCATATTCTTATGACATTTTAATTCTTAATTATTACTAATTCGAGTAATCATACTAATTTCTATTATGAACATTACATCTTTCTACACTGGTAACACACTGTGGAATTATTCTTTATTTAACTAAGACTTCAATTGAACTTGTAGTTAAATAACATTCAACATTGTACTCAACATTAATTAGCTAAACTTACCGTTTTTATTACGGAAAAAGGGAAGCAACTTTCTTTATACTATTGTTGATTTTTGTATATCATTGTTAATACAATATTTTATTAATGTTCACTGAGCTTGATTATTTTTCTCTCGTGTTTCATGTGGGGTGTTGTTTTACAAGAACACAGCTTTCCTTCTTGATTATATTCACGGTGACCCTAGCCAACAATCCTTACAGCACCACTATAGTGTTCTATTATGGTGTGAATTTTAACATAAAAGAACTTAAAAACAATAAATATGACAAATAATAATAAGAGAAACATAATTATATTTAAAAACATTAATATGGTTTTGATTCGATTAAATTTTCATAGAATTTTATGACGTATTGAATTTGTTGGAATCGTCTACTAGATTTTTCAAAATCACAGAAAATGGTATCAATAGAAATATTTCCATTAACTTAACAGAGAGATAACGGAAAGTAAACATATACAAATGCAACTCTTTTCAGTCAATGATATGACGGAAAATAAAGTAAAAGTATTTAAAAAAAATATCTATAATTTGCTAATCGAGGGTTTTTTCTTTTAATATTTTTTTACCTTTTTGTCTATTTTTGTTTTTCTGTATTTTCGTCTCCTGCATTTATTCTTTCTAACAACGATATGTTTTTTAGTGGCTCATTTGAAATAAATGGGTAATTGGAAATGTGAATTACAATTAAGGATTATATTTGATAAAAGCGAAAACACCAAGTAAACGTTTGTCCTTTTCATGGATACTGAAATTATATTTTTTCAGAAATATTTTTTTGAATGGAAAATAAATCATTATTGTAATATCGCAAGGAAAGCTGAGAACAGCATATAAGAAGAGATGAATTAAAAACATTACAAGACGAAAAAAAGTTACATTGAGGAACCGGGAATTACAAGAAAAGCTGAGAAAAAAAGTAGTGGAAAAATAAGATGAGAAATTCATATTGTAAGAGAAGATGAGTGCGGCAAACTAAAATAAATCATGAGAAAAGTAAATGGCAAACAAGAAGGAAAATGTGCATTATAAGAAAAAATGAAGACGGCAAATTGTAAGAAAAAAACAAAAACAGTACAGTACTAGTCATATAGCCTGACTTGCTATACCATTTAGCTACTGAGGAAGCGTCTGGTTAGCAAAGTGAAATTACTGTTTTTAAACAACAAATTTCCCATGATTTCTCTCGAATGCTCATATTTAAGTAAATGTTTTGTTTATAATAACCAATACTGTTTATTATAAACTTAAATTTACTTAAATATTTGTATCTATAAAAATAACGTATAAAAAGAAAATATATTAAAATAATTGTCGGACTTTTTCATAATATATATCATTTGTTTACGTTAAGATACGCTTCGAGTAGATATGGGCGTTCGAGAGAAATCATGGGAAATTTGTTATTTAAAGTATAGTACTAGTAAGGATTCGAAAAATATATTACAGCGAAAGAAGATAATAAAATGTTTCCAGAAAAGTTAATATATACATGCAAAAGATTATCGATCTATCTGTTCGTATCTATCTATCTATCTATCTATCTATCTATCTATCTATCTATCTATCTATCTATCTATCTATCTATCTATCCTTGTCTTTTCATTATCTATCTATCTATCTATCTATCTATCTATCTATCTATCTATCTATCTATCTCTCTATCTATCTATCTATCTATCTATCTATCTATCTATCCTTGTCTTTTCTCTATCTATCCTTGTCTTTTCATTATCTATCTATCTCTCTATCTATCTATCTATCTATCTATCTATCTATCTATCTATCTATCTATCTATCTATCTATCTATCTCAATCCTGTTCATATCTATCTATCTATCTATCTATCTATCTATCTATCTATCTATCTATCTATCTATCTGTCTATCTATCTATCTATCTATCTATCTATCTCGTCCTCTTTTCTAAACCATCTTTTAGCGTATTCAATGAACTTATTCTCTATTCAGATGCAGACTGCAAAGATTATGAATTACTGAAATATTTTTCTTATATGAATCAAGCATTTCTACAGGATGCCCAGTAAATAGGCGGTAAATTCAGAAAGACGGGAGACAACCGTTGAAAAATAGGGACCGACTGATGCGACTGGAAAATCCAGGACGAATTTCTGCATATTTCGTCAATCCCCACGTCGGATGTTCTTCGTAAAGCACGATAAGTTGACGCTCAAAATCTTGAGTTGTTTCGCCATATGAGAGGGGCAAACGAAATACGAAATTTGTCTGCAAACAACTATTAGATAACAAGTCACAATATGAAGCAGTAATTAAATCAATCATAAAAAGAATTAAGTAATTACGTGAGAGTCGTATGAGTATTGAAGGTCATGAATATTCAAGAAATTTATTCAAGGTTATTCAAGATTAATTATTCCTGAAAAATAAAACAGTATTAATAAATTTGCTGCTTTTTTTTTTACTGGGCACCCTGCAGTATTTCAAGTACATATTTTTGCAATTTATAGAGACACGGTGGAGTAATGGATTGCTGCCTAGATTGAGGAATCGGAGAGCCGAGTTCAAATTTCAGTCGAGTTCATTACATTCACTTATATGCTAATACCCTTGGGAAAGATATGAATCCAACACTTCTCCCTCCAGCTATGGGTAAATAGTAAGACAGCCTTGGGGGGCAACCAGTCTAGGAGAAGGAAAACTATGTAGCCTTAGTGAAGCACATATTATACGGCTAAAGAAAGGATCGTTTCTATTTACTCGATGATCGCAACTATTGTCGACTCCTTTTCTGTGCAGTTTATTCACAAAAGTAATGGTCTATCTTCATTTGTATTGTTCGCTCTGAAAGAATTATGATTATAAAGATAGCATTTCTTGTTCCAGTGTCTTGAACAAAACCATATAATTCATGACAGGAACTGATAACCGATTTAGTTATTTATTGTGTCATCCACATCAATCGTTGATGTTCAAGTCCCAGTAGAGTTCAGAATTTCGAATGCTACTAATAATGAACGCTGGCCGACACTCGTAACTTTGATCTTTGGTGCAGCATAATTTTTCTTCATTCTGCACAGAACTGAGCTAATTTTACGAAATATTTATAGCAGATATAAAATAATTAATGTATCTAGGAGGTCATTGTGTTACAACGTACATGTACACTATAGTAAAAGACAAAGAAAAATCAGCAATATTATTGGTCCTGATATGGTATTTCGGCTTTAGTGACTTTCCCACCGCAGTAAAGTTGTCTCGCTATATCATTTCTATAAATACTTTCATGGTAATTGTTCAGAATAGCCCTTTTCTATAGTAACCAGACTATAAATTTAAGCACAGTACTAGATTGGCGACAAGATATCATGAATTTACAGTTAATGTAAAGTTAATGAAAATGATTAATTCTATAAAACCTACCGCAGTAGGGAACATAGATTTAACGATCATTTAATTAGCTATATATAGGATTTTGAATTTACAGTTGTTTTTCTCCTAGACTGTTTGCCAACCAAGGCTGAAGAGAACAGTATACCCATAGTCGGAAATTTTTGAATTGAAAGTTGCCTTTCTCCTACACTGATTGCCACCCAAGGCTATAGGAACCAGTTTGTCCTGCTATTTACCCATAGCTGTGGGTGGGTGGTGGGGAGAAGATATCGATTCATACTTTTTCCATAGTGATTTGCAAATAAGTGAATGTTGAATGTATCGAATTTAACTGGAATTCGAATTCGATTCTTTAATCCGAGTCGCTATCTATTACCCACCGTAACTATATTTATTTTAGAAAAAAGAACAGAAACCTGTTGTTACCTTATCTATGTGAATTATTATCTTAAACTCTATTGGTAAACTAGAAGAATTAGAATTAATATAGTTATTGGAATTACGTTTTATATTTTATTTTAGCATTGCTTCTTTACCATAAACTGATAACCAAGTATACACACTTTCTAATTTACATTCTGATTTTACCTACGTATGAAGATAGAGAGATAAATGGTTACGTTCTCCAATTTGACCTTTATTAATTCAATGGTCACTTCATTTAAATCACAACCTAACTTTATTATTGCTGCAGTCATCACCAAAATCCAAATACATTCAACAAAAGTATTAAAAAAAAAACAAAAGTTTAAATAATTGCGATTTGACTTTCAAAAGGTTCACATGTTTATTGTTTATTTAAAATGTTCTTAAATCATATTTAAATAAAAATTTCCTTCACGATACAGGCGGTCATCCACAGCATCATTTATTTATTATCTGTCACGTCTTGGCAAAGTTAATATAATAGTTTCCTTTTGCTTTTCTCGGGATTTTGAATTTAGAGCACTCCTGTCACTAACTACTGCCCAAGGCTCGAGAATTCATTTATTTTTCTGTTATTTAAACAATATCCGAGGGGAGGAAAGAAGAAATTATATATATCTTTCCTGAGGTATTAGTTCGAAGTGAATATATCGGACTCGATGAGGGCGCCTGGACGTTGTGCAATGGTTAGAAAACTTGTCTTGCTAGATCAATTACGACTGAGTAGTGAGTTCGATCCTCACTGTGAGCCGCATACTATCGGCCTTGTGCCGCATCTAAGTTGTACTTAGAAAATCACTATCAGACTCGATGAGAATTTGATTTTGAACTAATCTCGTTCGTTTAAATTTCTTTTACTGGCAAATACCATTAAATCAGTACGTTTATAGTTTTTGGTGTTGATTTCGTCTTTTTGCTCAAATCATATTAAAAATTCGAAATAATTCCAGAAAAAATACATTTAGGTAATATTCTTCTTCATTATCCCTTCACGACTTCCTCTCCTTTGTGTCCCTTAGTAAAGTTTGTCTTTTTTTCTATATCTCCTAACCGCTGTACTGTCAACCATTCACACAAGCTTGTTTTTCTTTTTGCCGACTCCTTTCAAGGCGTGAGTGATCATGGCTCTCCATAACTTCCTCTCCTTTGTGTCCCTTAGTAAAGTTTGTCTTTTTTTCTATATCTCCTAACCGCTGTACTGTCAACCATTCACACAAGCTTGTTTTTCTTTTTGCTGACTCCTTTCAAGGCGTGAGTGATCATGGCTCTCTATAACTTCCTCTCCTTTGTGTCCCTTAGTAAAGTTTGTCTTTTTTTCTATATCTCCTAACCGCTGTACTGTCAACCATTCACACAAGCTCGTTTTTCTTTTTGCCGACTCCTTTCAAGGCGTGAGTGATCATGGCTCCCCATAACTTCCTCTCCTTTGTGTCCCTTAGTAAAGTTTGTCTTTTTTTCTATATCTCCTAACCGCTGTACTGTCAACCATTCACACAAGCTTGTTTTTCTTTTTGCCGACTCCTTTCAAGGCGTGAGTGATCATGGCTCTCCATAACTTCCTCTCCTTTGTGTCCCTTAGTAAAGTTTGTCTTTTTTTCTATATCTCCTAACCGCTGTACTGTCAACCATTCACACAAGCTTGTTTTTCTTTTTGCCGACTCCTTTCAAGGCGTGAGTGATCATGGCTCTCCATAACTTCCTCTCCTTTGTGTCCCTTAGTAAAGTTTGTCTTTTTTTCTATATCTCCTAACCGCTGTACTGTCAACCATTCACACAAGCTTGTTTTTCTTTTTGCCGACTCCTTTCAAGGCGTGAGTGATCATGGCTCTCCATAAATTCCTCCCCTTTGTGTCCCTTAGTAAAGTTTGTCTTTTTTTCTATATCTCCTAACCGCTGTACTGTCAACCATTCACACAAGCTTGTTTTTCTTTTTGCCGAGTCCTTTCAAGGCGTGAGTGATCATGGCTCTCCATAACTCCCTCCCCTTTGTGTCCCTTAGTAAAGTTTGTCTTTTTTTCTATATCTCCTAACCGCTGTACTGTCAACCATTCACACAAGCTTGTTTTTCTTTTTGCTGACTCCTTTCAAGGCGTGAGTGATCATGGCTCTCCATAACTTCCTCTCCTTTGTGTCCCTTAGTAAAGTTTGTCTTTTTTTCTATATCTCCTAACCGCTGTAATGTCAACCATTCACACAAGCTTGTTTTTCTTTTTGCTGACTCCTTTCAAGGCGTGAGAGATCATGGCTCTCCATAACTTCCTCCCCTTTGTGTCCCTTAGTAAAGTTTGTCTTTTTTTCTATATCTCCTAACCGCTGTACTGTCAACCATTCACACAAGCTTGTTTTTCTTTTTGCTGACTCCTTTCAAGGCGTGAGGGATCATGGCTCTCCATAACTTCCACTCCTTTGTGTCCCTTAGTAAAGTTTGTCTTTTTTTCTATATCTCCTAACCGCTGTAATGTCAACCATTCACACAAGCTTGTTTTTCTTTTTGCCGACTCCTTTCAAGGCGTGAGTGATCATGGCTCTCCATAAATTCCTCCCCTTTGTGTCCCTTAGTAAAGTTTGTCTTTTTTTCTATATCTCCTAACCGCTGTACTGTCAACCATTCACACAAGCTTGTTTTTCTTTTTGCCGAGTCCTTTCAAGGCGTGAGTGATCATGGCTCTCCATAACTTCCTCCTCTTTGTGTCCCTTAGTAAAGTTTGTCTTTTTTTCTATATCTCCTAACCGCTGTACTGTCAACCATTCACACAAGCTTGTTTTTCTTTTTGCCGACTCCTTTCAAGGCGTGAGTGATCATGTCTCTCCATAACTTCCTCTCCTTTGTGTCCCTTAGTAAAGTTTGTCTTTTTTTCTATATCTCCTAACCGCTGTACTGTCAACCATTCACACAAGCTTGTTTTTCTTTTTGCCGACTCCTTTCAAGGCGTGAGTGATCATGGCTCTCCATAAATTCCTCCCCTTTGTGTCCCTTAGTAAAGTTTGTTTTTTTTTCTATATCTCCTAACCGCTGTACTGTCAACCATTCACACAAGCTTGTTTTTCTTTCTGCCGAGTCCTTTCAAGGCGTGAGTGATCATGGTTCTCCATAAATTCCTCCCCTTTGTGTCCCTTAGTAAAGTTTGTCTTTTTTTCTATATCTCCTAACCGCTGTACTGTCAACCATTCACACAAGCTTGTTTTTCTTTTTGCCGACTCCTTTCAAGGCGTGAGTGATCATGGCTCTCCATAACTTCCTCTCCTTTGTGTCCCTTAGTAAAGTTTGTCTTTTTTCTATATCTCCTAACCGCTGTACTGTCAACCATTCACACAAGCTTGTTTTTCTTTTTGCCGACTCCTTTAAAGGCGTGAGTGATCATGGCTCTCCATAAATTCCTCCCCTTTGTGTCCCTTAGTAAAGTTTGTCTTTTTTTCTATATCTCCTAACCGCTGTACTGTCAACCATTCACACAAGCTTGTTTTTCTTTTTGCTGACTCCTTTCAAGGTGTGAGTGATCATGGCTCTCCATAACTTCCTCTCCTTTGTGTCCCTTAGTAAAGTTTGTCTTTTTTTCTATATCTCCTAACCGCTGTACTGTCAACCATTCACACAAGCTTGTTTTTCTTTTTGCCGACTCCTTTCAAGGCGTGAGTGATCATGGCTCTCCATAACTTCCTCTCCTTTGTGTCCCTTAGTAAAGTTTGTCTTTTTTTCTATATCTCCTAACCTCTGTACTGTCAACCATTCACACAAGCTTGTTTTTCTTTTTGCCGACTCCTTTCAAGGCGTGAGTGATCATGGCTCTCCATAACTTCCTCTCCTTTGTGTCCCTTAGTAAAGTTTGTCTTTTTTTCTATATCTCCTAACCACTGTACTGTCAACCATTCACACAAGCTTGTTTTTCTTTTTGCCGAGTCCTTTCAAGGCGTGAGTGATCATGGCTCTCCATAACTTCCTCTCCTTTGTGTCCCTTAGTAAAGTTTGTCTTTTTTTCTATATCTCCTAACCGCTGTACTGTCAACCATTCACACAAGCTTGTTTTTCTTTTTGCCGAGTCCTTTCAAGGCGTGAGTGATCATGGCTCTCCATAACTTCCTCTCCTTTGTGTCCCTCAGTAATTTTTTTTGCTATATCTCATAATCCCTGTTCTGCCAACCATTCACACGAGCCCGTTTTTCTTCTGTGTGTCTCGTCTCTTCAAAATGTGAGTGATCATGGCTCTCTATAACTTCCTGTCCTTTGTAGCCCTTAGTAAAGTTTGTCTTTTTGCTATATCTTCTAATCTATATTCTGTCAACGATTCACACAAGCTCATTTTCCCTTTTCTTTGTCTCACGTCCCTTCAAAGCGTGTTTAATCATAGCTCTCCATAACTTCCTCTACTTTGTAACCCTTAGTAAAGTTTGTCTTTTTGCTATATCTTCTAATCTATATTCTGTCAACCATTCACACAAGCTCGTTTTTCTTCTTTTTTGTGTCTCGTCCCTTCAGGATGTGAGGGATCATTGCTCTCCATAACTTCCTGTCCTTTGTAGTCCTTAGTGAAGTTTGTCTTTTTGCTATATCTTCTAATCTGTTTTCTGTCAACCATATACACAACCTCGTTAAGTAGATTATGCGCTGCTTTTTTTCTATCCCTCTGCTCTTCATTATGTTCTGTCAGTGTCATATTTTCCAAGCCGTCTCTCCTCATCATATAGAAATGTCAACTGTCTCTTTCCGAGGCTACGTGCGTGTCGTTGTTGATGTATTCAGTCCGTGGGTATCCTTTCTGCAGAACCATATTCTTTTACTTAATGTCTAATTACCGCCATATAGCAATAACGATATTACATAAAATTTCAGTATTTTTCTTTGTTTCCAATGTGTTATATAAGAATATTCTGCTGACACTTGAGTTTGAACATAGATCGACAGAGAGCAAACACGGACGATCTCATTATTGAATTAAGTGGGTCACGTGACTATGGGAGAAACGCATAAGTAGGTAGTAGCGTGACGTTTAAACGATCGTTATTTCTATTCTATCCTCTATTACTATACGGATCGCTATTTCTCTATACTATTCACTATACTATTTCTCTATACTGATCATTACACGGATTACTATTCGGTGGTTACTATTCGAGCTAGTGTTATCGAGCAAGTACTATTAGTGTGAGTGTTATTCGAAGGCGTCTGACACCAGCATTGTTCAACGGCGTAACTATAATTGCATCGTCGATTACAAAGTCTCTACTACAACGAGCTTTACGGAAGTGACAACGAGTATTCGTTGACATTACAAAAGTGGCAACGAGTGTTTGTTGACATCACAAAACAATGTAATTTTCCTGTCTTTTAATAATTTGCATAACATTTGGAAAGTATTTATCACAATGCAGCTTCGAATTTCGTTAAAACAGTTTCTAGATATTTAAATTCAGGTAAAGATACTAAGGTAGAGGGGTTTCATGGTGTCTAAGAACAGAAATATTAATAATGAGCGAGAAGAGAATAGAGTATTCAGGAGGATAGTAGATAGCGACTGACACTGCATTTAAATGTTTGGGGATTAAAATTGACCGTAAAACGTGGAGTAGGAAGGGAGTTCTAAAAGAAAGGCAGCAAAGCGACTAAAACAATGGTTTACACGGTGTGGAAGAATTAGAAACAGAAATATTAATGATGAGCTTAATGAGAAGAGAGTAATCAGGAGGACAGTAGATAGCGATATACATTTCCTTTAAATATTTGCAGATTAAAGTTGGTTGGAAAGCATGGAACTGGAAGGGAGTTCCACAAGAAAGGCAGTAAATCCACAAAGACACAAGGGGTTATAGGGCATGAAAGAATTAGGAACAGAAACATTAATAATGAGTGGGAAGAGGAAAGAGTAATCAGAACAGTAGATAGTGGTTGATATTGCATTTAAATTATTGCAGATAAAAGTTGGTTGGAAAGCATGGAACCGAAAGGGAGTTCTACAAGAAAGGCAGTAAAGCCACTAAGATACAAATGGGTTACTGGCTGTGGAAGAATTAGGAACACAAACATTAATAATGAGCAGGAAGAGGAAAGAGTAATCAGAACAGTAGAAAGTGGTTGATATTGCATTTAAATTATTGCAGATTAAAGTTGGTTGGAAAGCATGGAACTGGAAGGGAGTTCCAAAAGAAAGGCAGTAAAGCCACTAAGACACAAGGGGTTACAGGGTGTGGAAGAATTAGGAACAGAAACATTAATAATGAGTGGGAAGAATAAAGAGTAGTCAGGAGGACAGTAGATAGCGACTGACATTGCATTTAAATTATTGCAGATTAAAATTGGCTAGAAAGCATAGAACCAGAAGAGATTTCTACAAGTTAGAAGTGCGAGAGAAGAAACTGTTATCATCGAACTTACGACTACATCTAGCCAGCTCAACTGTAAATGTTTGCGATCTCTACGCCAGTCTAGTACTGTATCATTGCTAGTATATTATCGTATGTAATGCCAATATTTTGCTGGCGTTACCAATACGCATAGTTACTTTACGATTGTACTGTTATCAAGTTGAACCTCCTATCACTGATGCCACTTTTAGCATAATCATTTGAACATTTTATAAATGTAACTTAAACATATTTTTTCTTAAAAATATGACATTATCAGTTTTTTCCTACTGATATTCATACAAGTATCACTTTTTAAATTACTGTAACTACTAAATTTATTGCATAGTACTTTTAATATTACTATTATTTAAACTGCAACCATCGCATTTGCACCGATTACAAAACTTTACTAAATTCACTCTCACTAATATTACAATTAACCTTATTTCTACTGTTGCCATAAGTATTCCAAACACCCCCACCACAAGCACCACCACCACTACCGCCGCCGCCATTACTACATTTCTCATTCTTATTGACATTAGTGTTGACCAACATGAAGGCTGCAGGGTAACTTGTCAATCCTACTTGAAGGAAATGAGTGTGTTTCTAATTAAAAGAGAAAAAGTGGATTATATTATATTGATTGGTTTCGTTGCCATAGCTGCATTCGTGACACACAAACGTACGCATGTACGCACGAAAAGAGTGATAGATAGATAGATAGATAGATAGATAGATAGATAGATAGATATAACAGACTGATAGATAAATACGAACAGACTGAGATAGATAGATAGATCGATAGATATGAACAGACTGAGATAGATAGACATATATTAACAAACTGAGATAGATAGATATGAACAGACTGAGATAGACAGATATATCTTAAGAGACTGAGATAGGTTAATAGATATGAACAGACTGAGATAGAAAGATAGATATGAACAGACTGATAGATAAATAAATATAAAGAGAATGATCGATATGAACAGACTGGGATAGATAGATATGAACAGAGATAGATATGAAAAGACTGATATAAATAGATAGATATGACAACTGAGATAGATAAAAAAATATAAACAGACTGAGATAGATAATGAACAAACTGATACATAGACACGTATGAAGAAACTGAGATTAGATAGATAGATATGAATAGACTGATATATATATATATATATATATATATATATATATATATATATATAAACTATATACATGTGTGCGTGTATGTATATATACAAAGAAAGAGAGGAATGTGAAGAGACTGATACTGGCATAAAAATAGAAACAGAATAATATATAACGTGCTAGCAATGTAGATAGACAAAACATGATCGATACAAACAGACTGAGGTAGAGAACTCTAAGCATACTTTATAGATAAATATAAGCAGACTGATAATGTTTGCTTGTATGCGTGCGTGCATGCGTGTGTGTATGTATGTGTGTGTGTGTGTAGAGAGAGAGAGAGAGAGAGAGAGAAAGAGACAGAGAGAAAAGAAAACATTGACATAGAAAGAAGCAGGATGAAATGAACAGACTGAGATGAATAGATCGATCTGAATAAACTTTGATGTAAGCTGACTACTGAATCGATAGATAAACAAAAATCAATAACTATCACCAATGTAGATATAGATACAATACAACACCGTAGAAAATCTATACTATACTACTATAACAAAATATGTAACTAAAAGGGCCAAAACAATAATTTGGGCGTAATAATGGGTAGCTATGATGGTGTGAGGTGTGATGGTGTGCGTAGGCATATTGATAATCAAGAAATTATCAAATATAATCAAAAAAAAAAATATAATTAACAAAAAGATATATATTACGAAATTGTAACAACAGATATAATAAAAAAGAAATAATAAAAGCCTTCAAAAACATCGGATTCTCAATTCTCAAAATGACATTCTGCAAAATAACATCATCAACTAAAATTGTAGAAACAAATAAAAATGACCACTTAACAACAAATGTTTAACCAATAGCATAATATACAAAACTACCGTAATTAATAACCTTAACACAAACGAAAAAATATATAGGTGCTACAGAAAAAAAATAAAAGAAAGATGTTACAATCACAAAATGTTCTTTGAAAGAAAAATACACAAACAACACAATCCAATAAAAATACATAAAGAAAAAAATCCCAACCAAAATCAAATAGGAAATTATAAAAAGGGTAACCCCATACAATATTAACAGTAAAAACTGTAAACTATGCTTAAAGGAGAAACTAATAATAATTAATTTTAGAAGCCAAAATAAACTCTTATACAAGAACACTGAAATAATGGGGAAGTGTAGCCATATAAATACATACTTTGCCATCTAAGCACTAATTAAAATAAATAAGACAAAATAAACCTAAAATAAAATAAATATAAAATAAAATAAATAAATAAATAAGAAAACATAAAATAATCTCATCAGGTGGTGATCAAAGATAGTTATAAAAGATTTTTTTAAAAACATGCTTGTTATGAAACATCACTTCTTTTTATATTTTTAAAAAATTAGAATGGCATAAGAAAAATTTTCATAAAAGGAAAAGAAAGAAATATATAAATTTGCCATAAAAGGAAAAAAAAAGAAATACACAGGTTAAAGCAGAAAAAGGAAGAGGACAATAAATCAATAAAAGGAAAAATAAAGAAGAAAGAGAAATAGAAAGAAGAAAAAAACATAAGAAATCTTCCTTTCTCCAAAGAAAAGGAAAGAAGAGATGTAATATATCAAAAATTACAATTGCAAAGAAAAAAAAAAAAAAAAAGAAAAGAAAGAAGAAGGGAAAACAGAAGTTGTTGATTATAATTTAATCAACTGAATTAGAGATATTTTAATAAGAGTAATCTGAAGTATTGATTAGATAGATTATTTTTAGTGGGGAATATATAAAAACTTAACGAATAAATGGCATCCTAGCAAGGAGAGAGATAGATAGAGAGAGAGAGAGAGAGAGAGAGATAGAGAGATAGATAGATAGATAGATAGATAGAGAGAGAGAGAGAGAGAGAGAGAGAGAGAGAGCAGAAGGGTTAACGTGATGGAAATGAAAAGAAGTCAAACAGCTTTAGATGGTGGATACTTTTGGAGAGAGGATGAAAAATAATGAAGGAAAAAAAAATATAGTTATAAATAAAAATGAAAACGAGATCGGTGCAATATGGGCATTACGCATTGTCATAAGACAAAAAGAAATTGATGAAGATATCTTTACAGAAGTCAGGTTAAACTATAAACAGGTAATACACTTTCCCTTATTACCCAAAGTTACGAAATTTAAAGATAGGAAGAAATCTGAACATGAGTTCCAATTCTGAACATCGCGCTTGTTCGGAAGTTCAGTCGCTGATCTATAGATGGATTTACTGTAGCTGCATAACGTAACTCTATAAGGATAACGTAGTTGTTTCCCTTTAGTATCATTGTGTTATTCGTAGCTCCTACAAATCTATATGTAAGCATATCGAAGAAGTATAAGTAGTGTAGCCAGAACTTGTGGTAATTTCAAGAAGTGTCGCATTGTTACGCTGGAAAGTGAAACAGACATCTTAAAACGAGGTGAAAGGTGGGAAAATTATAAACATAGCAGATTCATATGGGTTGAATCTTTTTACTGTTACGACATTTTAAAGAATCAAGATCGCATTATGCAATATATGAGAAGTGCCCTTATTGATATTTACTAAGCTCAGTTTATTTTGGCACAAGGCCAGAGTAATAGGGCATTCAGTGAAGATCAAACTCACTACAGTAGTAATGGTCTGTGAGACTAGATTGCTAATCATTGCTCTATGGTGATGTGCCCTTATTGATATTTACTAATCTCAGTTTATTATGGCGCAAGGCCAGATTAATAGGACATCCAGTGAGGATCACACTCACTACAGTAGTAATGGTCTGTGAGACTAGATTGCTAACCATTGCTCTATGATGAGGTTCCTTTATTGATATTTACTAAGCTCAGTTTATTATGGCACAAGGCCAGATTAATAGGGCATCCAGTGAGGATCAAACTCACTACAGAAGTAATGATCTGTGAGACTAGATTGCTAACCATTGCTCTATGGTGAGGTACTCTTATTGATATTTACTAAGCTCAGTTTATTATGGCACAAGGCCAGAGTAATAGGGTATCCAGTGAGGATCAAACTCACTACAGTAGTAATGATCTGTGAGACTAGATTGCTAACCATTGCTCTATGGTGAGGTGACCTTATTGATATTTACTAAGCTCAGTTTATTATGGCACAAGGCCAGAGTAATAGGGCATCCAGTGAGGATCAAACTCACTGCAGTAGTAATGATGTGTGAGACTAGATTACTAACCATTGCTCTATGGTGAGGTACTCTTATTGATATTTACTAAGCTCAGTTTATTATGGCACAAGGCCAGAATAAACTCATTACAGTAGTAATGGTCTGTGAGACTAGATTGCTAACCATTGGTCTATGGTGAGGTACTCTTATTGATATTTACTAAACTCAGTTTATTATGGCGCAAGGTCAGAGTAATAAGGCATCCAGTGAGTTTTGTAACGACACGTTTTGCCGATGTATGTTGGGTTCGGCTTCTTCAAGCTGGAATGAAAGACAAAATTGTGTGTAAGGCAAATGCATTGGAATTTTAGGTTAAGTACATCAATAAATTGAATTACCTTATCAGATCCAGCGACCAAAAGTGTTTTTATATATTAGTGCCGTTGGTATCTGTTAGATTTTAAATTAGTCAACTCAGATTAGATTATGCATGTGATTTCCACTAGGACTGCAATCAACACTACACATTCTGCCAAGTTTGAAAAAAAGGTAAAATATACATCTGACCAGCGACACCTAAGCATAGTATTAATAAAAGAAATGTTCGAACGGTTTAATATCCTTGACATATTTGGGAAGGATATTAGAATAATCGATAAACTATAAGAGCAGAAAACTGCCTGCATGCGGATAGAAAATGAATTCAATGAGTGGCTGTAGTTAAATACAAAATAAATAATAGAAATATCAAACAAACAAAATTGAGAAAGTTTGCAATAAGCAATAACAAGAAAAGAAAAGAACAGAGCAAAAAAATAATATACAGCAAGCCAACAATATATGCAAGCCAAATTAATAGTAATAAGGCAAAGCAACGCTATTATGGCAAAAAGTTCACAAACTAAGAATTGGGGTTGACATATAAGAGCAAGTTCGGAGAAGTAAACGTAGCTTTCTGACTTCAAGACAAGACAGTCTGGGACTGAGTCATATGAAACTTGCGGACAAGCCTATTTTATTGCCAAGGAATGAATCCCAGCATGCATTTGTGTGCTTTTTCCTATAAACTGGGGAATTATTTATTCAGTAATTCTTTCATAATTGGAGCCAACATTATGTAAGGACCAGGTTTTAGGGTTATTGTTTAGAATTGTACGTTTAGCACATTCTAAATGCATTTACTTATTCGTGAATCTTTTCTCTGCTGATCAGACTGGCATTTCTCTTTGCACATAGTTTTGTCTTCCATTCAAACCTGAAGAAATCGAACCCAATATACGTGGGCGAAATTGCTGTACTGTGACGCTTTTCGCAGCCGTGCGGTAAAGCACATCGGACCAAAAGGTGGTTTCTCCTACAAAGAGTGACGCATGTTCGATTCCTAGTTACAGTTGGATGAATAACAGTAATAATAATGATAATAATAATAATAATAATAATAATAGTTTCATATAGGAATAGAGTCTCGCTGCCGACATTTGGGTTTGATCGCCAGAGAGCAAGCACAGTCGACCTCATCTTGAAAAAATTAGATCACGTGACGGGAAAAGGAAAAATATATACATGGGAAATAGCGGCTTCTGGCCCAGGATTGTTCGAATGCGTTACTATTGTTGTATCTGCGATTTACAAAGTCTCTCCTACAAATGGGCATTACAAAAATAGGATGCCGGAACTAGCATAAAATAAATATACCCACAGACATAACAAGGTAGCAACATGTGTGAACTGGAAGAGAAGCAAGCAGCACAAAATCGAAACCACTGAGAGATGGTGTGGTCATCAGCCAGACACACTTACCCAAAATAACGATGTAAGTATGAGATGCCAATTCAAACTGACAGGGAAATTATAACTAAGAGACCAGATATTATCATAAAAGCTGGCGACATATATACATAACACTGGAAGATAAGCAAGAAGCACAAAATCAAAACCACTGAGAGATGGTGTGATCATCAGCCAGACACAGTTACCCAAAATAATTATGTAAGTATCAGATGCCAATTCAAACTGACAAGGAAAAAAAACCCTACAGACCAGATATTATCATAAAAGCTGGCGACATATATACATAACACTGGAAGATAAGCAAGAAGCACAAAATCGAAACCACTGAGAGATGGTGTGATCATCAGCCAGACACAGTAACCCAAAATAATGATGTAAGTATGACATGCCAATTTAAACTTACACGGAAATAATAACCAACAGACCTGATATTATCATAAAAGCTGGTGACATATATACATAACACTGGAAGATAAGCAAGAAGCACAAAATCGAAACCACTGAGAGATGGTGTGATCATCAGCCAGACACAGCTACCCAAAATAATGTTGTAAGTATGAGATTCCAATTCAAACTGACAGGAAAATTATAACTAACAGACCAGATATTATCATAAAAGCTGGCGACATATATACATATATACATAACACTGGAAGATAAGCAAGAAGCACAAAATCGAAACCACTGAGAGATGGTGTGATCATCAGCCAGACACAGTTACCCAAAATAATGATGTAAGTATGACATGCCAATTCAAACTTACACGGAAATAATAACCAACAGACCTGATATTATCATAAAAGTTGGTGACATATATACATAACACTGGAAGATGAGCAAGAAGCACAAAATCGAAACCACTGAGAAATGGTGTGATCATCAGCCAGACACAGTTATCCAAAATAATGTTGTAAGTATGAGATGCCAATTCAAACTAACAGAGAAATAAAAACCAACAGACCTGATATTATCATAAAAGCTGGCGACATATATACATAACACTGGAAGATAAGCAAGAAGCACAAAATCGAAACCACTGAGAGATGGTGTGATCATCAGCCAGACACAGTTACCCAAAATAATGATGTAAGTATGACATGCCAATTCAAACTAATAGAGTAATATAAACCAACAGACCAGATATTATCATAAAAGCTGGCGACATATATACATAACACTGGAAGATAAGCAAGAAGCACAAAATCGAAACCACTGAGAGATGGTTGTGATCATCAGCCAGACAGAGTTAACCAAAATGATGATGTAAGTATCAGATGCCAATTCAAACTGACAAGGAAAAAAAACCCTTACAGACCTGATGTTATCATAAAAGCTGGCGACATATATACATAACACTGGAAGATAAGCAAGAAGCACAAAACCAAAACCACTGAGAGATGGTGTGATCATCAGCCAGACACAGTTACCCAAAATAATGATGTAAGTATGACATGCCAATTCAAACTAATAGGGTAATATAAACCAACAGACCTGATATTATCATAAAAGCTGGCGACATATATACATAACACTGGAAGTTTAGCAAGAAGCACAAAATCGAAACCACTGAAGATGGTGTGATCATCAGCCAGACACAGTTACTCAAAATAATGATGTAAGTATGAGATGCCAGTTCAAACTGACAGAGAAATAAAAACCAACAGAACTGATATTATCATAAAAGCTGGCGACATATATACATAACACTGGAAGATAAACAAGAAGCACAAAATCGAAACCACTGAGAGATGGTGTGATCATCAGTTAGACACAGTTACCCAAAATAATGATGTAATTATGAGATGCCAATTTAAACTGATAGGGAAATAGAAACCAAAAGACCTGATATTATCATAAATGCTGGCGACAGATATACATAACACTGGAAGATAAAGAAGAAGCACAAAATCGAAACCACTGAGAGATGGTGTGATCATCAGCTAGACACAGTTACCCAAAATAATGATGTAAGTATGAGATGTCAATTGAAACTGACAGGGAAGTAAAAACCAACAGCCCTGATATTATCATAAAAGCTGGCGACATATATACATAACATTGGAAGATAAAGAAGAAGCACAAAATCGAAACCATTGAGAGATGGTGTGATCATCAGCTAGATACAGTTACCCAAAATTATGATGTAAGTATGAGATGTCAATTGAAACTGACAGGGAAGTAAAAACCAACAGCCCTGATATTATCATAAAAGCTGGCGACATATATACATAACACTGGAAGATAAAGAAGAAGCACAAAATCGAAACCATTGAGAGATGGTGTGATCATCAGCCAGACACAGTTACCCAAAATAATGATGTAAGTATGAGATGTCAATTGAAACTGACAGGGTAATAAAAGCTAACAGATCTCATATTATCATAAAAGACAAGAATTTCAGGAAGTGTATACTTATTGACATAGCAGTACCATCTGAGAGAAACACGTCTATAAAAATTATCGATAAATTATCAAAATACAAGGACCTCGTGATCAAGATTAACAGGGTGTGGGGAATGAAGAATCTGTACCTTGTGAGAAAAAGAATGGACAATTTTACTAACAGTGTGTCAGGTAACATCAACATATTAGTTGCCCCAATTACGGGAAGGAAACTGAAATAAACTGTTATGAACACCACCCAGACCCGGTTACGGAGATAGGACCTGTTACAATTCTATGGGACTACACAATACACACTGACAGAACAATCAAAGCCAACCACCCAGATATTGTTATTAAAAACCACAAACAAAAAAATGGACCCCTATTGATATGGCAGTCCCTGCTGACTGCAATGTATCTTTGAAGATATTTAAAAAGCTGTCAAAATACAAGGACTTTGGAATAGAAATCTCAAAAATGAGGCACATGAACATCAACAATCCCTGTTGTAGTTAGAGCCATAGGATTAGTTGGAAAAGATTCCAGTAGACTAATTGAAGGGATTCCTGGAAGTCCATGCCTCAAGGAGATACAAAAATGTTCTGACAAGTACAGCCCACACTTTACGAAGGGCTTTATGTAATTTTTTTTGTCAGTGGAAAGTGTCATGATACGTAAACACCAGAAATCAAAGGAAATAAAAATAATAATAATAATAATAATAATAATAATAATAATAATAATAATAATAATAATAATAATAATAATCAAAACAACAAAATACTAAGTAGCAAAAATATTAAAAGACTCACAAAAATACAACTGTATTCTAAATGTTTAGTGCAGCGAAACCACAGGGAGGAAAATGTATTATACTAGGCAAAAGTGGTAAGTCGAGCCGAAAGAAGAAAACATCAGAACAACTGAGAAACAATTTAAAAAAAAGATATGTAAATCGTTTAAATATGTAAAACATAAGGGAAACGCTATGTTGTCAAAATACATATGGGAGTTAAAAATAAAGCAAAAAAACATTAGTAGAATGAAGTATAATAAAAAAGTGGAGTATATTAAAAATAGAGATAAAGATAGGAAGAAATTTCAATCTATGTGTAGAGGAGAAACTACAGATTATAGAGTTTAAGAACGAGAATAATTTGATAAGCGAAAGGAATGAAATTATTTGGAACTTTCGACATGCTGAGTCATTCCCTAAAATCGGGAAAAGAACAATAAATGTCTAGAACGCCATTAAAAACATTTAAGTATTTTGAAAATCGCTAATCATGAAACAGCGAAGTAAATAGGCAACAAAGAAAAAATAGTATTTGTTTATTATCTATCTATCTATCTATCTATCTATCTATCTATCTATCTATCTATCTATCTATCTATCTATGACAGTCTGTTTCTTATCTATCTATCTATCTATCTATCTATCTATCTATCTATCTATCTTATATTATTCTTATCTATCTATCTATCTATCTTATATTATTCTTATCTATCTATCTATCTATCTATCTATCTATCTATCTAATTTGATTCTGGGTGGATGTCCACTGTTTAACGAATATATATTTATACGTGTGTGCATTTTCTTTTAATCGATCTTTGTGCCTATAACCTGTTTATTTTGTTTTTATATTTGCACACAGTATGCACGTTTGTACCTTTATCTACCTTTTTGTTTTCGTTTTATTTTTCTTCGCAGTCTCAGGCCAATGACCTGCCAATCACAGGAGTGTGAAGAAGAAAAAAGTTAAAATGTCGTAGAAAACAGCAGGCAGGTTTTTGTATATGTATGCGTGTGCAAATATTCACTCAAACATACATTCACAAATTTATATGCACATTACGACATCTAAAGTCTATACGGAAAGAATAGAGAGATGGGAGAGAGGCACGGAGAGAGAGAGAGATAGAGAGAAAATGAGAGAGAGTGAAGGAGAGGGAGAGATAGAAAAAAGAAAGAGAATGAGAGAGAATGAGTGAGAGAAAAACCAAGGTAGTGTGAAAATCAAATCATGGACATAAAAACATGTTTCGAGAGAAATAGAAATAATTATTTAAGAACATAAAAGTGACAGACATGGAGCAATATATATATATATATATATATATATATCAACAGAAAAATAGATACATATGAACATACTGACATAGATATGAACAAACTGATATATAAAGATAGATATGAACAGATAGCATAAATAGAAAGCTTGAGAATATATAATATAATAATATAATTATGCTTTCACACACACACACACACACACACATATATATATATATATGTATGTGTGTGTGTGTGTGTGTGTGTGTCCTGACGTTCTATACCATTCAGCTATAGAGAAGCGTCTGGTTATATGTATATATATATATCGATTTACTAAGCGTAGCTTAGATGTGCCACATAGTCAAAAGTACGGAGCATCCAGTATATATATATATATATATATATATATATATATATATATATATATATATATATATATATATATATATAGAGAGAGAGAGAGTGATAGATAGAGGGCGAGATCTGTAAGAAGAGTCAGAGAACTCGTAACATTATCAAAAGATTTAGTGAAAAGAAAAGTAAAGTCAGAAATGACTAAGAGAATCTTTGATTAGAATAGAGAGAGAGAGAGAGAGAGAGAGAGAGAGAGAGAGAGAGAGAGAGAGAGTGACAGGAGTCAGGATAAAATTGACTCATGTGGTTCTGAATTAATCCCATCATCCTTTTACTTTTTATGTTTGTTTTTTGGTACTCTTCATTCGTTCATTCAGTCCTCTTTAATTTTTTTTGTTGGTGAGTAGATTCTCTTTTATTTTTTCTCTTTCTTTCTTTCTTTCTTTCCTTTTTCTTCACCTTCTCTACCCACAGAATGACTTTGATTAAATGTTTCTTAATCTCTGTAGTAAGTAATTCAACACTAACTCCAGCAAATTAAAGCAACTTTGAATGTGTGATTAGTTTTATTGAAAAGCAAAGACTAATTTTGGCGTTTGCAAGTGTCAGGAACAGGCAAAGGCAGCTGTCACCCTGGGACATAGACACGTGCCTGCCTCCAGGCACCCACCACTTCAGACATCGTCAAGAAGTGCGACTTGTTTTCTTTCTCTGTATCAATGGACTCGGCGCCTCTCTTTTCTCCAATTGGAGCAGCAGTTATCAAAAGACAGACGCTGCCCTTGTCTTTCTGTCTCACTTTCAGTGTCTCCGATAATTTTTAGTTGCATACGAAAACAAAGACTTCAGTCTTCAGTGTACTTTTGATTTTGATCACATTTTGCATATAAAGAAGTCGGAAAGTATTTGAAGACAAGATGCAGCTTAAGAATTCACTTAAAAACTATGGGATATTGTTTTTTCTTAACAAATACTTTCAACAGACAATTTTATCCATACATAAAACATATATAAATAAATATCTGGGCAGTAAAATTAATATTTTCTCTAGTTTTGCCTTTTCGCTAACTAACATCATTTTCTGCTTTTTATCACTTACGTTATTTTGGAATATATATATATATATATATATATATATATATATATATATATATATATATATATATATATATATATATATATATATGGCGACTCCAGAGGTAGGGTTTGTTGGGTTTAGCTTCAAGTATATCTATTTCAAGGCAACACAAATCTTTCGTATTGTGTCGTTTTCATACTTGACTTCAACTGAATTCAAAATTAATTGTTTTAGCTCCATGCCTCAAAATATTGGCCGAAATACATTTCATTGATTTTGATCATAATAAGAAAGAAAAGCAAAAAAAGGAAAAACAAAGAAAGAAGGCAAAAAGTGAATGAAATAAAATTAACGTGGCTAGTGGGACTATGTTGATCTGAGCCCTATCTGAGGAGGAGACATTTAATAGACAATGCATTTTTTTGGTTTAATTTTATAAATAGTCTTTTTTAAGAAATGACTGGTATGCCATGTTTTTCAAAGAACGCATTTTAATTTCAAATTATTCTTCTCAAATATCCATTTTAAATATTTTATTTCGTACAGTATAAGATTTTTTAGCACAATGTATCAATAGAAAAGGAAAATTAAATTTAACTTGGCTTAAAGTCGGCAAAAATCAAAACAAACCTTAACTCGTCGACTGGAAGCTTGGTGTGATGAGTGTGACTGGGTTAGTATTGAGGAAATATGATATCGGTCAGCAGTACTGATCATAAACGTAAAATTCACAGAAAGGGAGATACATAAACACACTAACGCATATATATATATTTATATATACAAACACACTCGCGATAGATACATACGTTATTTAAAAAAACATATCTGGTTAGAGATTTTTAAAAGTTATATATTTTAGTTAGAGTAAAGGAATCATTTTAGCATCTAAGTTATACCAATAATAGATTTTTTCTAACAATAGTATATTTTGTTAAAGACTCTAATGATGACATAGAGTCGCCACTTATATATATATATATATATATATATATATATATATATATATATATATATATATATATCGCACATATAGTGCTGGTGTTAATAAGACGGTGCTCGAAGTAATATATATATATATATATATATACTAGATTAAAAGCCACCCTACCAGGCGGCATCTAGACTAGCTATTGCGGAGAGCATTTGATTGGGCCTTCACCAGAATAAGTATGGAGGAGTAGATGCAATAGGCAACATTAAACTACAGAAGAACTCAAAATTGATCACTGCATTTAAGTATTGCACTAATGTTTAAGCTTACTTTTAAAAGAGGTTATAGTTGTTCCAACGAGAGAAAAGTGTATATTTTAAAAAAGAAGATAAGCCGGCAACTTTTTTGGTTTAACTGTGGATTTTTTATTTTAAAATATATATTATACTCTATTTTCCATAATTCTGGTACACGTGTTTCTGGTTTCGCAACCTTCTTGAAGCAAAGAGTAGATATATTAAAAAAATGAATTTGTTGCGTGGTAGTGACTCAAATGACTTTCTTGGACACACACACACACACACACACACCACACACACACACACACACATATATATATATATAAGTTTCGTTAAAACGACTGATAAGATACTGCGATTAAGCCTTTTATTTAATTTTTCTTGTATCGTACAAGTGTTTTCTTTTCTGGACTTAATGTGTAAAAAACTGCACCTTCCACTTCCCAAAAGTTTTCAATCGCGTTATGGTTGAGGGGAAAAGGCGGCCACTTCATCAAACGATTGCCTTTTCGAAACTCATTTTATTTAGATATTCGCTAGTGTTTATTTTAATTTTTAAAAAATTTATTTTGAAGTATATAATAGGCTTTCTTATGCATAAAATGTTATTTTTGAAAGAGTTTGACTCTGCTTGAACTATGCCTTTTCGTATGCCTTCAGAAAAAATGATATATCATCAAAAAGTATCTGAAGTTATTAGGTGCTGCATTTCTTCACAGTGAAACAGTCTATGCAGTATACAGAATAGCACATCTTTTCCGATAAATTACCGTTTACAAGTTTGCGCTTAAAATACAGAAAGAAGGGATATGAAAAAAGGGTAAGGGGCGTAAGATAAAGAAAGAATAAGAGGGGAGAAGAGCATAGAAAGATGTGAGATAAAAAGAAAGAAAGAAAATAAGTAAGAAAGAAAGAAAGAAAAAAGAAGAAAAGAAAGAATAAGGAGCGTAAAATAAATAAAAGGGGTAAAAGATAGAAAGAATAGAGATAAAAGAAAGAGATAAAAAAAAGAAAGTGGGAAGTAAAAGGAAGAAAGAAGAGGAAGGTAAAAGGGAGAAAGAAAAAAAAAAAAGAAAAAAGAAAGAATGCATAAGGGGCGTAAAATAAATGATGAAAGAAGAGGGGAGCAAGCGATAGAAAGAAGGCTGATAAAAGAAAGAAAGAAAGAAAGAAAGAAAGAAAGAAAGAAAAAGAATGAGGGTCGAAAATTAAAGAAAGAAGATGGTAGTTAATGATAGAAAGAAGGGAGATAAAAGAAAGAAATAAATAAAATAGAAAGAAAGAAAGAAAGAAAGAGGGAGGTAAAATAAAGAAAGAAGAGGGAGGTAAAAAGGATAAAAAAGAGAGGTAAAAGAAAGAAAGAAAAAGAAAAAAGAAAGAAGAAAAAGAAAGAAAGAATAAGGGCAGTAAAATAAATGGAGGGAGGAAACAACAAAAAGAAGGGAGATAAAATAAAGAAAGCCAGAAAGAAAGAAAGAAAAAAGAAAGAAGAAAGAAAGAAAAACAAGAAATAAAGAACGAAAGAAGAACGAAAGAAAGAAAGATAGGAAGAAAGTATAAGTGGTGTAAAATAAAGAAAAAAGAAGAGGAAGTTAAACTTTGCAATAAGGGAGATAAAAGAAAGAAAGAAAAAAGAAATAATAATGGGCGTGAAATATAGAAAGAAGGAAGAGGGGAGTAAAACGTAGAAAGAAGGGAGATAAAAGAAACGAAGAAAGAAAAACGAAAGAAAAAGGGTGGTAAAATAAAGAAAAAAGAAGTGGGAGGTAAAAGGAAGAAAGAGGGTGGTAAAATAAAGAAAAAAGAAGTGGGAGGTAAAAGGAAGAAAGAGGGTGGTAAAATAAAGAAAAAAGAAGTGGGAGGTAAAAGGAAGAAAGAGGGTGGTAAAATAAAGAAAAAAAGAAGTCGGAGGTAAAAGGAAGAAAGAGGGTGGTAAAATAAAGAAAAAAAGAAGTGGGAGGTAAAAGGAAGAAAGAGGGCGGTAAAATAAAGAAAAAAAGAAGTGGGAGGTAAAAGGAAGAAAGAGGGTGGTAAAATAAAGAAAAAAGAAGTGGGAGGTAAAAGGGAGAAAGAGGGTGGTAAAATAAAGAAAAAAGAAGTGGGAGGTAAAAGGAAGAAAGAGGGTGGTAAAATAAAGAAAAAAGAAGTGGGAGGTAAAAGGAAGAAAGAGGGTGGTAAAATAAAGAAAAAAGAAGTGGGAGGTAAAAGGAAGAAAGAGGGTGGTAAAATAAAGAAAAAAAGAAGTGGGAGGTAAAAGGAAGAAAGTGGGTGGTAAAATAAAGAAAAAAGAAGTGGGAGGTAAAAGGAAGAAAGAGGGTGGTAAAATAAAGAAAAAAAGAAGTGGGAGGTAAAAGGAAGAAAGAGGGTGGTAAAATAAAGAAAAAAGAAGTGGGAGGTAAAAGGAAGAAAGAGGGTGGTAAAATAAAGAAAAAAAGAAGTGGGAGGTAAAAGGAAGAAAGAGGGTGGTAAAATAAAGAAAAAAGAAGTGGGAGGTAAAAGGAAGAAAGAGGGTGGTAAAATAAAGAAAAAAGAAGTGGGAGGTAAAAGGAAGAAAGAGGGTGGTAAAATAAAGAAAAAAGAAGTGGGAGGTAAAAGGAAGAAAGAGGGTGGTAAAATAAAGAAAAAAAGAAGTGGGAGATAAAAGGAAGAAAGAGGGTGGTAAAATAAAGAAAAAAGAAGTGGGAGGTAAAAGGAAGAAAGAGGGTGGTAAAATAAAGAAAAAAGAAGTGGGAGGTAAAAGGAAGAAAGAGGGTAGTAAAATAAAGAAAAAAGAAGTGGGAGGTAAAAGGAAGAAAGAGGGTGGTAAAATAAAGAAAAAAGAAGTGGGAGGTAAAAGGAAGAAAGAGGGTGGTAAAATAAAGAAAAAAAGAAGTGTGAGGTAAAAGGAAGAAAGAGGGTGGTAAAATAAAGAAAAAAGAAGTGGGAGGTAAAAGGAAGAAAGAGGGTGATAAAATAAAGAAAAAAAGAAGTGGGAGATAAAAGGAAGAAAGAGGGTGGTAAAATAAAGAAAAAAGAAGTGGGAGGTAAAAGGAAGAAAGAGGGCGGTAAAAAAAAGAAAAAAGAAGTGGGAGGTAAAAGGAAGAAAGAGGGTGGTAAAATAAAGAAAAAGAAGTGGGAGGTAAAAGGAAGAAAGAGGGTGGTAAAATAAAGAAAAAAGAAGTGGGAGGTAAAAGGAAGAAAGAGGGTGGTAAAATAAAGAAAAAAGAAGTGGGAGGTAAAAGGAAGAAAGAGGGTGGTAAAATAAAGAAAAAAGAAGTGGGAGGTAAAAGGAAGAAAGAGGGTGGTAAAAAAAAGAAAAAAGAAGTGGGAGGTAAAAGGAAGAAAGAGGGTGGTAAAATAAAGAAAAAAGAAGTGGGAGGTAAAAGGAAGAAAGAGGGTGGTAAAATAAAGAAAAAAGAAGTGGGAGGTAAAAGGAAGAAAGAGGGTGGTAAAATAAAGAAAAAAAGAAGTGGGAGATAAAAGGAAGAAAGAGGGTGGTAAAATAAAGAAAAAAGAAGTGGGAGGTAAAAGGAAGAAAGAGGGTAGTAAAATAAAGAAAAAAGAAGTGGGAGGTAAAAGGAAGAAAGAGGGTGGTAAAATAAAGAAAAAAGAAGTGGGAGGTAAAAGGAAGAAAGAGGGTGGTAAAATAAAGAAAAAAAGAAGTGTGAGGTAAAAGGAAGAAAGAGGGTGGTAAAATAAAGAAAAAAGAAGTGGGAGGTAAAAGGAAGAAAGAGGGTGATAAAATAAAGAAAAAAAGAAGTGGGAGATAAAAGGAAGAAAGAGGGTGGTAAAATAAAGAAAAAAGAAGTGGGAGGTAAAAGGAAGAAAGAGGGCGGTAAAAAAAAGAAAAAAGAAGTGGGAGGTAAAAGGAAGAAAGAGGGTGGTAAAATAAAGAAAAAGAAGTGGGAGGTAAAAGGAAGAAAGAGGGTGGTAAAATAAAGAAAAAAGAAGTGGGGGGTAAAAGGAAGAAAGAGGGTGGTAAAATAAAGAAAAAAGAAGTGGGAGGTAAAAGGAAGATAGAGGGTGGTAAAATAAAGAAAAAAGAAGTGGGAGGTAAAAGGAAGAAAGAGGGTGGTAAAATAAAGAAAAAAAGAAGTGGGAGGTAAAAGGAAGAAAGAGGGTGGTAAAATAAAGAAAAAAGAAGTGGGAGGTAAAAGGAAGAAAGAGGGCGGTAAAATAAAGAAAAAAAGAAGTGGGAGGTAAAAGGAAGAAAGAGGGTGGTAAAATAAAGAAAAAAGAAGTGGGAGGTAAAAGGAAGAAAGAGGGCGGTAAAATAAAGAAAAAAGAAGTGGGAGGTAAAAGGAAGAAAGAGGGTGGTAAAATAAAGAAAAAAAGAAGTCGGAGGAAAAAGGAAGAAAGAGGGTGGTAAAATAAAGAAAAAAAGAAGTGGGAGGTAAAAGGAAGAAAGAGGGTGGTAAAATAAAGAAAAAAAGAAGTGGGAGATAAAAGGAAGAAAGAGGGTGGTAAAATAAAGAAAAAAGAAGTGGGAGGTAAAAGGAAGAAAGAGGGTGGTAAAATAAAGAAAAAAAGAAGTGGGAGGTAAAAGGAAGAAAGAGGGTGGTAAAATAAAGAAAAAAGAAGTGGGAGGTAAAAGGAAGAAAGAGGGTGGTAAAATAAAGAAAAAAGAAGTGGGAGGTAAAAGGAAGAAAGAGGGCGGTAAAATAAAGAAAAAAGAAGTGGGAGGTAAAAGGAAGAAAGAGGGTGGTAAAATAAAGAAAAAAAGAAGTGGGAGGTAAAAGGAAGAAAGAGGGTGGTAAAATAAAGAAAAAAAGAAGTGGGAGGTAAAAGGAAGAAAGAGGGCGGTAAAATAAAGAAAAAAAGAAGTGGGAGGTAAAAGGAAGAAAGAGGGTGGTAAAATAAAGAAAAAAGAAATGGGAGGTAAAAGAAAGAAAGAGGGTGGTAAAATAAAGAAAAAAGAAGTGGGAGGTAAAAGGAAGAAAGAGGGTGGTAAAATAAAGAAAAAAGAAGTGGGAGGTAAAAGGAAGAAAGAGGGTGGTAAAATAAAGAAAAAAGAAGTGGGAGGTAAAAGGAAGAAAGAGGGTGGTAAAATAAAGGAAAAAGAAGTGGGAGGTAAAAGGAAGAAAGGGGGCGGTAAAATAAAGAAAAAAGAAGTGGGAGGTAAAAGGAAGAAAGAGGGTGGTAAAATAAAGAAAAAAAGAAGTGGGAGGTAAAAGGAAGAAAGAGGGTGGTAAAATAAAGAAAAAAAGAAGTGGGAGATAAAAGGAAGAAAGAGGGTGGTAAAATAAAGAAAAAAGAAGTGGGAGGTAAAAGGAAGAAAGAGGGTGGTAAAATAAAGAAAAAAAGAAGTGGGAGGTAAAAGGAAGAAAGAGGGTGGTAAAATAAAGAAAAATGAAGTGGGAGGTAAAAGGAAGAAAGAGGGTGGTAAAATAAAGAAAAAAGAAGTGGGAGGTAAAAGGAAGAAAGAGGGCGGTAAAATAAAGAAAAAAGAAGTGGGAGGTAAAAGGAAGAAAGAGGGTGGTAAAATAAAGAAAAAAAGAAGTGGGAGGTAAAAGGAAGAAAGAGGGTGGTAAAATAAAGAAAAAAAGAAGTGGGAGGTAAAAGGAAGAAAGAGGGCGGTAAAATAAAGAAAAAAAGAAGTGGGAGGTAAAAGGAAGAAAGAGGGTGGTAAAATAAAGAAAAAAGAAATGGGAGGTAAAAGGAAGAAAGAGGGTGGTAAAATAAAGAAAAAAGAAGTGGGAGGTAAAAGGAAGAAAGAGGGTGGTAAAATAAAGAAAAAAGAAGTGGGAGGTAAAAGGAAGAAAGAGGGTGGTAAAATAAAGAAAAAAGAAGTGGGAGGTAAAAGGAAGAAAGAGGGTGGTAAAATAAAGGAAAAAGAAGTGGGAGGTAAAAGGAAGAAAGGGGGCGGTAAAATAAAGAAAAAAGAAGTGGGAGGTAAAAGGAAGAAAGAGGGTGGTAAAATAAAGAAAAAAAGAAGTGGGAGGTAAAAGGAAGAAAGAGGGTGGTAAAATAAAGAAAAAAAGAAGTGGGAGGTAAAAGGAAGAAAGAGGGTGGTAAAATAAAAAAAAAAGAAGTGGGAGGTAAAAGGAAGAAAGAGGGCGGTAAAATAAAGAAAAAAAGAAGTGAGAGGTAAAAGGAAGAAAGAAGGTGGTAAAATAAAGAAAAAAGAAGTGGGAGGTAAAAGGAAGAAAGGGGGTGGTAAAATAAAGAAAAAAGAAGTGGGAGGTAAAAGGAAGAAAGAGGGTGGTAAAATAAAGAAAAAAGAAGTGGGAGGTAAAAGGAAGAAAGGGGGTGGTAAAATAAAGAAAAAAGAAGTGGGAGGTAAAAGGAAGAAAGAGGGTGGTAAAATAAAGAAAAAAGAAGTGGGAGGTAAAAGGAAGAAAGAGGGTGGTAAAATAAAGAAAAAGGAAGTGTGAGGTAAAAGGAATAAAGAGGGTGGTAAAATAAAGAAAAAAGAAGTGGGAGGTAAAAGGAAGAAAGAGGGTGGTAAAATAAAGAAAAAAAGAAGTGGGAGATAAAAGGAAGAAAGAGGGTGGTAAAATAAAGAAAAAAGAAGTGGGAGGTAAAAGGAAGAAAGAGGGTGGTAAAATAAAGAAAAAAGAAGTGGGAGGTAAAAGGAAGAAAGAGGGTGGTAAAATAAAGAAAAAAGAAGTGGGAGGTAAAAGGAAAAAAGAGGGTGGTAAAATAAAGAAAAAAGAAGCGGGAGGTAAAAGGAAGAAAGAGGGTGGCAAAATAAAGGATAAAGAAGTGGGAGGTAAAAGGAAGAAAGGGGGTGGTAAAATAAAGAAAAAGAAGTGGGAGGTAAAAGGAAGAAAGAGGGTGGTAAAATAAAGAAAAAAGAAGTGGGAGGTAAAAGGAAGAAAGAGGGTGGTAAAATAAAGAAAAAAGAAGTGGGAGGTAAAAGGAAGAAAGAGGGTGGTAAAATAAAGAAAAAAGAAGTGGGAGGTAAAAGGAAGAAAGACGGTGGTAAAATAAAGGAAAAAGAAGTGGGAGGTAAAAGGAAGAAAGGGGGTGGTAAAATAAAGAAAAAAGAAGTGGGAGGTAAAAGGAAGAAAGAGGGTGGTAAAATAAAGAAAAAAGAAGTGGGAGGTAAAAGGAAGAAAGAGGGTGGTAAAATAAAGAAAAAAGAAGTGGGAGGTAAAAGGAAGAAAGAGGGTGGTAAAATAAAGTAAAAAGAAGTGGGAGGTAAAAGGAAGAAAGAGGGTGGTAAAATAAAGAAAAAAGAAGTGGGAGGTAAAAGGAAGAAAGACGGTGGTAAAATAAAGAAAAAAGAAGTGGGAGGTAAAAGGAAGTAAGAGGGTGGTAAAATAAAGAAAAAAGAAGTGGGAGGTAAAAGGAAGAAACAGGGTGGTAAAATAAAGAAAAAAAGAAGTGGGAGGTAAAAGGAAGAAAGAGGGTGGTAAAATAAAGAAAAAAGTAGTGGGAGGTAAAAGGAAGAAAGAGGGTGGTAAAATAAAGAAAAAAGAAGTGGGAGGTAAAAGGAAGAAAGAGGGTGGTAAAATAAAGAAAAAAGAAGTGGGAGGTAAAAGGAAGAAAGAGGGTGGTAAAATAAAGAAAAAAAGAAGTGGGAGGTAAAAGGAAGAAAGAGGGTGGTAAAATAAAGAAAAAAGAAGTGGGAGGTAAAAGGAAGAAAGAGGGTGGTAAAATAAAGAAAAAAGAAGTGGGAGGTAAAAGGAAGAAAGAGGGTGGTAAAATAAAGAAAGCAAGAAAGAAAAAAGGGAGTTAAAATAAATAAAGAAAGGATTTAAAATAAATAAATAAAGAACTTAAAAATTATAGAGATGAAAGATACTGGGTTAACTCGACCAGTATATATTTGTTTCCACCACATTAAAACATATAGTTTAATGCAGATACAACATTCAATTATTTAAGCTAATGTCGCTGAAGCAGAGAGTATTTTTTTTACTGGCACCATTATCATTATATTACTTCTGTCGGTATCTGATGAATATGGATTTGACTAAAAAATAAAATAACTTCGTTATAACTTGTTATATCCTGAAATTTGTATTTCTTCCTATTACTCCACTTTTGTTTCCTTGTCTGTCTTCATTTTATTCAACTAGCTTTCGACATATTCTTTCTCACATATTTTTTCTTCCACATGACTTTGTCAATTTTAAAGGAAACATAAAAAACATGACTTGCTTTTTATGTGTTCAGCACAGGCAAAATGTACGCATGAAAGTTATGAAAAACATCTGGAATTGAATAACCCAGGGGCCGATATCATGTAATTAGTTTAGAATGACGCTGCAAAAATCTTTCTTTTGTTCGAAATCAATGCCATCAGATTAATAACCTATACTTTTTCTTTTTATTTATCAATTGTTCACTTGGTTTCATCTATTGCAATGATCGAATGCACATAACTATATTGTAACTATTTACTATCTTTCCAACATCAAACACTGCATTCCACTTCAAGTACTTACGGTTGCCATAGCTCATACACGGAGATGACTTTGCCATTTTCGTTCGACAAGCATATTAGTTTTTTTATTCGCACCATAATTTAACTATTTTAGGAAATTGCCTGATAGTTCATGGCTTATACTTATGGTCTTAAATAAGATCGTCATATCGAGACTTTCATATGGATGTCATGCATGGCGCCAAACCTGTTCAGAAATATCTAAACTGTCAGCTGTATACAAAAGCTTCCTGAGATCAATGGTGAAAATAGGCTTTGAGAGAGTAAATCCTGTGTGTTCTGGTAAACATAATCCTTCTTTGAATATAGACTGGCGCTAAAGATTAAAAAAGAATTGTAGAAAATCACAAAAAATCAATCTCTTAAGGACTACCAGCAGCAGCAATAACTAAAATAGATAGCATAGATAGAAGAGAAAATAATGGCATAATAAAGATGTTAACATTCCACACTACTTAAATAAAAGGGTAGGAAGGAAACCTCCATCAATAATGGAAAGAGTGATAACAGCTACTGGGCTTGAGAATAGAAAATATTGACATAATCAAGATGTTGATATTCCACACTTCTTCAAATAAAAGTTTAGGAAGGAAACCTCCATCAATAATGGAAAGAGTGATAACAGCTACTGGGCTTGAGAAGAGAAAATAATGACATAACCAAGATGTTGGCATTACACACTACTTGAAATAAAAAGTTAGGAAGTAAACCCCCATCAATAATAGAAAGAGTGATAACAGCTACTGGGCTTGAGAAAATAAAATAATGACATCATCAAGATGTTGACATTCCACACTACTTCAAACAAAAGATTAAAAGGAAACCCCCATCAATACTGGAAATAGTGATAACAGCTACTTGGCTTGAGAAGAGAAAATAATAATATAATCAAGATAATGACATTCCACACTACTTGAAGTAAAAGGTTAGGAAAGAAACTTCCATTAATACTGGAAGGAGTGATAACAGCGATTGGGCTTGAGAAGAGAAAATAATGACAGCATCAAGATGTTGACATTCCACACTACTTCAAACAAAAGGTTAGGAAGGAAACTCCCATCAACACTGGAAAGAGTGATAACAGCTACTGGGCTTGAGAATAGAAAATATTGACATAATCAAGATGTTGATATTCCACACTACTTCAAACAAAAGGTTAGGAAGGAAATTCCCATTAATACTGGAAAGAGAGATAACAGCTAATGGGCTTGAGAAGAGAAAATAATGACATAATCAAGATGTTGACATTCCACACTACTTCAAACAAAAGGTTAGGAAGGAAACTCCTATCAATAATGGAAAGAGTGACAACAGCTACTGGGCTTGAGAAGAGAAAATAATGACATAATCAAGATGTTGTCATTACACAATAATTGAAATAAAAGGTTAGGAAGGAAACACCCATCAATACTGGAAAGAGTGATAACAGCTACTGGGCTTGAGAAGAGAAAATAATGATATAATCAAGATGTTGACATTCCACACTACTTCAATAAAATGTAAGGATGTTAATTCCCAGAAATACTGGAAAGAGCGATAACAGCTATTAGGCTTGAGATGAGAAAATAATGACATAATGAAGATGTTGACATTCCACACTACTTCAAACAAAAGGTTAGGAAGGAAACCCCTATCAATAATTGAAAGAGTGATTACAGCTACTTGGCTTGAGAAGAGAAAATAATGACATAATCAAGATGTTGACAATCCACACTACTTCAAACAAAAGTTTAGGAAGGAAACCCTCATCGATACTAGAAACAGTGATAACAGCTACTGGGCTTGAGAAGAGAAAATAATGACATAATCTAGCTGTTGACATTCCACACTACTTCAAATAAAAGGTTAGGAAGAGAAAACCCACATCAATAATGGAAAGAATGATAACAGCTACTGGGCTTGAGAAGAGAATATAATGACATCATCAAGATGTTGATATTCCACACTTCTTCAAATAAAAGTTTAGGAAGGAAACCTCCATCAATAATGGAAAGAGTGATAACAGCTACTGGGCTTGAGAAGAGAAAATAATGACATAACCAAGATGTTGGCATTACACACTACTTGAAATAAAAAGTTAGGAAGTAAACCCCCATCAATAATAGAAAGAGTGATAACAGCTACTGGGCTTGAGAAAATAAAATAATGACATCATCAAGATGTTGACATTCCACACTACTTCAAACAAAAGATTAAAAGGAAACCCCCATCAATACTGGAAATAGTGATAACAGCTACTTGGCTTGAGAAGAGAAAATAATAATATAATCAAGATAATGACATTCCACACTACTTGAAGTAAAAGGTTAGGAAAGAAACTTCCATTAATACTGGAAGGAGTGATAACAGCGATTGGGCTTGAGAAGAGAAAATAATGACAGCATCAAGATGTTGACATTCCACACTACTTCAAACAAAAGGTTAGGAAGGAAACTCCCATCAACACTGGAAAGAGTGATAACAGCTACTGGGCTTGAGAATAGAAAATATTGACATAATCAAGATGTTGATATTCCACACTACTTCAAATAAAAGGTTAGGAAGGAAAATCCCCATCAATACTGGAAAGTGGGATAAAATTTAGTGCACCTGTTTTCATAAAAATTCATTTTAAGAAAAAGATTTTATAAATTTCAGCTGAAAACAGTATTGGCTGCTCAGTCAATGAATGCCAAATGTTTCGTTGTCCGGAAACGTTTAATATTACCGTTATCCTTGCCATACTGGTGCGAAAAAATATAAATTATTTATAAAATATTGGTCAGCAGCAGCATTTTTTAAATATATTTTTAGCATATTTTTAAATTTAAATGTGAAGAGGTTTTTAATCTTTTTGTAAGTTATGATCAAATGTTGCTGCATTCGTTGTTCATTCTTTTGCTGATTGGTCCATGTAAAATTATCATCATGTGTAGTTGATAAGACAAAGAGGAAATGACTTATAAACAACGCGTTTCGCCGACGACGTCTGTTGGTTACGGTTTCTTCAATTAAAAATGAAAGACAAAACAAAGGTTCACTATAGCATCTTTTACTTAACAACGAAAACTGAAAATAGCACAACTCTTTCAACACTTGTATGGGAATATAAAACAAAAACTAAAACAGCACCAGATTATAACAACACATCAAAACGTAGAAAAACCTTTTTCTAGTGTAGAAATAGCCATAATAATCTTAACAGAACAAGATTAACTCTAAACAAACGATTATTTCTAAATTTCAGGCACGTATACAAATTCCTAATACGTTACCTATACCTACATGATGACTTAAAAGGCTAAATAAAATCCAATAACCTAAATGTAATAAACTTATTTCAAATGCCAACATTTAGAACTTGGGAAAACAGATAATGCAAATATCTAAATAAATAGAGTAATCAATGAGGGCAAATAATATAAAACATTATTTCTAAACAAAAGTCCTAGGAGAGACTAGTTTCCTTCTTCCCAAAAGCACTAACTGCATATATATATATATATATATATATATATATATATATATATATATATATATATATATATATATAGCTAATATTAGTGGTAAATATACACATACATATGTAAAATATATAAATATATATACATAGGTGCATACACATACATGTATATTTTTTGAATAAAAAATTGCAAGAGGATAGAATCCAGGTAGAACTCAATGTCCGGGCTTAAACAGACATTAGATGGGTGTATGTAATTGTATGGAGACGTAAGGTTTTATGTATATATTTTTATGTGCACATATGTGTATGTCCGTATGTATATATGTGTGTAAATGTGTATATATATGTAGGAGTGGATATGTATGGATGTATGTGTATATGTATGTATGTGTGTGTGTATTTATGTATGTATATGTATACATGCATGTGTATATGTGTGTATGTATGTGTATGTATATATATGTATGTGAGAATATGTATATGTGTGTGTGTGTGTGTATATATATATACATATATATATATATGTATATATGCGTATATATGGATATATGTGTATGTGTGTACATGGGTATATATATGTATGTATGTGGGTACACGCCTATATGTATGTACGTGTATATGTTATTGTGTATGTGTGTATACGCATGTGTTTTTGAACATAAAAATATAGGTCCTTGCTAGATTAGATAATCATTATATTTGTTTTTTTTATATGTTTATATTTGATTTGTAACCTGTAGTTGATATTAATTTTGTCAAATTTTCTTAATTACACAGCGGCCCTTTCAGTAAATGCCCTTCAGTTTTAGTTTCCTCCGCCCCATCTCTCTCCCCCACCCCCTTTTCTTTTCTTTTCCTCTCCCTCCCTCTTCTTCTGATCTTTAAGATTAGATCGTCTATATTGTGTGTGTATGTCACCACAAAATGTATCCTTTCCGGTTACATCTTTAATGTATTAGACATCCGACAACATTCATATTTCTCTCACTTAAACCTCTTCAACTCACATCTCTAAAACTTCTCTCTGTTAAGGTTTAATCTCCCTCCTTCTCTCGTCTGTTACTAGGGAAGTTGGTTCACTGCGTCATGATAGACAGTTTTCTCACGTGATATATTTATTCGTACAGGCTTTCAGCATTGCTGCCACTTTTGGTCTGATGTTAAATATTTAGAGATCTTTTATTTTATTGGTCCTGATCTGGCATCTCGGTTTCAGTCATTTTCCCATCACATTAACGTAGCTTCCTTCTGCTTTTTCTGTAAATATTTTCATAGAAATTGTTCTGAAGAACTTTCACCTATGGTAACTAGTCTTTATGAATTTAAAAGCATGAGTAGATAGGCGGGAAAGTCTCATTATTTTACAGTTGGAAATGGCTAGATGTAACCGTAGGGTCTGTACTAACAGCTTCTTACATTATTTTCATTATTCGGACTATTGTCCTCATCTTTGTCGCCATATTTATCACAACGTTTCGGCCGTTGTACGCTCCGGCCTTTTTCAGGTGGTTGGAATGTTGAACTGAACCCTTTATTTCGCTCACTGGGGTAGACTGTTCTAGTTCCACGTGCCATATTTGATGGATGTCAGCTAAACATCAAAATTGCCATATGAGCACTGGTAAAAATGGTTGCTGAAAACATTAGGTTTATAATACCCAGAAATTCATACCCAGATGTCCTCAAGGACACATGGCACAGTGATGTGACTGGATAAAGGCGTTGGTTAGATCCAGTGACAGGACCCAAAGAGTGTGAGTTCAATACCCGGTTAAGGCAGTGGAGAACTTTCAGAGGGAAGATTAACAGGAGTTAACTGATAGCTGGCATCCATCAAACATGGCACGTGGAACTAGAACAGTCTACCCCAGTGAGCGAAATAAAGGGTTCAGTTCGACATTCCAACCACCTGTAGAAGGCTGGAGCGTACAACGGCCGAAACGTTGTGATAAATATGGCGACAAAGATGAGGACAATAGTCCGAATAATGTAAATGATGTACATAATACCTCATCTCAGAAATATAGACAGATATTAAAGGGCCGAAACGTTGTAATAAATATGGTGACAAAGATGAGGACAATAGTCTGAATAATGTAAATAATGTGCATAATACCTCATCTCAGAAATATAGACAGATACTGAAAGGCCAAAACGTTGTAATAAATATGGCGACAAAGATGAGGACAATAATCCGAATAATGTAAATAATGTACATAATACCTCATCTCAGAAATATAGACAGACTCTAACAGCTTCTTTCCTTGCATTTCTCGTTTGTGGAATTCTTTTCTGGTTTCTTAATTTTCAGTCAAGTTTGATCTTCAAATATTTAAATTCAATGTCAATCTTTATCTTTTGTCTTTTTATTTTCTGTTCTTTTCTCGTTCTCGCTTCTTAATAAAGCTTTTCTTTTACTTATATTCTTTTACACTCGGTATCTACCTGCGTCTAATTAATATATATATATATATATATATATATATATATATATATATATATATATATATATATATATATATATATATATATATATATAAAGAATATAGTCTTAAGATAAGCTTTATGGGATAAAGTGCTCAATGTCAGAGATAGAGCGTGTGTAAATATAAAAGTGAACATAGTAGTCAACACTTAGAGGCGACAGGCTGTTTCATGCTGGAAATATATATATATATTCATAAGCAAAGAATATATATGCACATATACATTAGCGAAACATATATATATATATATATATATATATATATATATATATATACATATAAACAATCCCACATATATATATATACACATATTCACAATCCCACATATATATACATATACATAAACGCACATAAATATATATATATATATATATATATATATATATATATAGAAGCGCACGCACACATACATATACACAAGCGCAGATATATATACACATATACAAAAGCGCACATTTATATATGAACATATATACAAGCCTACATACATATACAGAAACCCATATATATATATATATATATATATATATATATATATATATATATATATATATATATATATGCACAAGCGCACATATGTATATACACATACGCAAGTGCACATATATATACTCATATACAGAAACGTACAAATGCAGGGTGCGTTGAGTGATCTATCTCTATTTTATATTTTTAATTTCGCGCATTTGTTTTTGATTGTGTCGACTTCACAGTACAGTAGTGTCAGTTGGGCATCATGACACAATTCACTTCGGAGCAATTTCCATGGAAGTATTTGTAGAACAGACAGAGGGAGGCGACGGCGCGTCTGTGAGAAACTGACTGTAGACGAGATGCCATAGCAGGGCCAACTACATTGCATATCCGCCTCTGGAGCCTATCAAGAACCCCGAGGCAAACAGAAGGGGCACCAGACCATATATGGCATCAATACTCCATGCAAGGGCGAATTGTTGATTTGTACATCCGGAGGATCGATTCCGGGGAGAAAAACTTCCTGGCTCGGCTCAGGGAGCCAACTTTCCTTGCGGTGGACGAAGCAATTGACTCAATGTATTTATTCCATCTTAGGTCATATATATATATATATATATATATATATATATATATATATATATGCACACAAACGTGCACATATATACGCATATACACAAGTGCAATTATTACAGTCGCTCTATCATAGACGTGCTGTGGCCTCTGTCTGATCTTTTCTACAAATACTTTCACGGTAACTGCTCCGACGAGCTAGTCCCCAAACTGCATGAATTTAAACGTGTCTCTAGGTCGGCATTTCAGCCCTACCCTTTTACTGTTGAAACGGTTAAATGTAGACGTCTCTTCTACTCCAATAGGTTCATGTCTCGCACTTCCCGTGACTGGAACTCCCTTCCTATTGCTTGCTTCCCTGATAGCTATAATCAATTTTTCAAATACAATGTCAGTCGACATCTCCAGATGATCTATTTCCCGTCCTTCTCTTCATCCTTTCCTCTTTCACGCCTCTTTAATATTGCTCCCGCTTTTCTGTAATCCCTTGCGTACACAAGTGTGCATATATGTGCAAAAACAAAAATATACAAGCATAGTTAGATGCTGGACGTTATCGAAATACGCATGCAAATGCATTTCTTCTTTTATTTGACATTTTCTTTCAGTGATCATGGTTCTTCACAGTTTCCTGTTTTTTATTTATTTCTAAGCTATATATATATATATATATATATATATATATATATATATAAAGAAATATAGTCTTAAGGTGTGCTATATTTATGGGATAAAGTGCTCAATATCAGAGATAGAGCGTGTGTAAATATAAAAGTGAACATAGAAGTCAACACTTAGAGGCGACAGTCTGTTTCATGCTATATGCAATCGTCAGGCCACATATGCTGTTATTTTTCTCGGCTATTTATATATATACGGGTTAGTGGTGCATTGTGGGTATTCTATTATGGCCGTTATTTTACCGGAACTCCTTTGTTTATTTATTTGGGTCAAATTATATTTCTTGTCTTTATTTTTTGTTTCTTCTTATTTATTTATTTATGTATTTATTAACGTAGTAAAAATTATATATATATATATATATATATATATATATATATATATATATATATATGAGGAGATCCAAACGATTTACTTCATACAGATGATCATTTCGTTCATGTAGGAAAGTAGTTTTCCCACATATTTGCATTGATAAGTCCAGGAAAAAACAAAAAAACAAAAAAATTCCCATGGACAAAATGATCATCTCTATGAAGTAAATCGTTCGGATCTCATTAATTGTAATTCACTTATATGCTCTAAAATAAAAATTATATTGAGCTCTCTTCTGTGGATCAGGTTTGATATTTTATATCAATCGGATCTACTTGGATTACTTAACCACTGTTTTTTACACACACACACACACACACACATACATAATGTATATATAAATAAAAAGAAAGAACAGTAAGATATATAATCCGGTGTTCTTATAGATATTTTTATTTTTACAAAATATTATATATATATATATATATATATATATATATACTGCGTGCCAAATTATTATCGAAATAACTTTTTTCTAATATTTCAAAAACCGTCCAATCAATTCACACAAAATTTTCACACAATGTTGGCAGCACTGAGCTGCGCAAACACTGAAATTTTCGTAATGATCTGCAAAATGTAAACACATTGGCGCATATATGTGTCTGTTTTCGTGTGTGTATGTGTGCGTGTTTGTGTGTGTGTGTGAAGATGAGACAAGGTGGAAAATTTATTAACGACGTATTTCGCCAAAGCGTTTGTTCTCTTTCGCGTCCTTACGTTAGAATGAAACAAAGACAATATTGTAAGGAAGGGAATATGGTACCTTGGGTCTCTGAGTATAATTAGTAATGATAAATCAAATTAAATTAGATACAGATGTCTTTGTAGAGAGAAAGTATTCGGTGACACGGTGTGTGTGTATATATATATATATATATATCGGAATAATACTTTGAGAACACAGAATTTAAGACCAATGGCCATTAGTCTTAAATTGCAGCAACCATCTCTCTGCAGACAAAAGGATAATTTTTTGCTGTCTCTTAAGTTTACGTATTTATTTTAATCGTAAATTTGTTCTAGCCTTATCTCCAAGAATTTTTACCGCATATTTGCAGTCTAATTCTCATTATTTCAGTTCTGCCAATGATCGGTCCCTGAAGAAGCGTTGGCCGAAAGGTTGCCTTGTCCCCCACAAAAAAAAAAAAAAAAAAAAAAATAGGGCATAAAATTGTGTTTATTCAAATCTATTCAAATCGTACTGATAAATTGGAATCAAAACTCCAGAAAAGATTGTTTATAAGAGTAATTTTCAAAGCACCTACAACCGAATTAGACTTGCAGTTTCTCAACGACTTAGATTTTACGGGTTGTCAAAGATTCACAAAAATAATGTGCCTCTACGACCCATTCTGTCCATGATTTGTTCAGCACAGCCCGAGTTGACTAAATGGTTAGCAGATTTGATAAAACCTGTGTCCGATTTTTTCTCAACTCGTATCAGACTCGTTTTCCTTTTCAGAGTTTATTAGAAATTATTCAATAAATTCTAATGACAAGAATTTGGTTTCATTTGACATCATGAGTCTTTACACTAAAGTCCCCTTACAAGGGACTACACAGACAATATGTTGACGCGCTCTCTAGAAGTTGCCTGGGTTCTCCCTCCATTTCGGAGCCTTTATTTCTAGAGTTCCTGTAATTAACAACAAAGTGGGTGGAATTTACCTTCGAAGATATGTACTCCCAGGTAGATAGTTTCTTTGGTTAGCCCTTTAGGTTCCTTCTTAACCAACATTTTTGTTGAATACCATGAGAGCCGTTTATTTGAGAAATGTCGGAAATCATATATCTATTAACGTTATGCTGATGATACTTCATCTATGTTTGACAACATAGATGAAGCAACTCGTTTTTGTGAATCTTTAAATTCATTACACCCATCTTTGGTCTTTACAATGGAGGAAGAGGAAAACCATTCAATGTCGTTTCTTTATGTTTTAATTGGTCAGAAGAATAGTACTTTTATTACTAGTGTGTTTCGTAAAGCAACTTTTACATGTCTTTACACTAGTTGGAACTCTTTTGTCTTTTGTCTCTTGCACCAGAAAAATAAATCTGGTCAAAACTTTGCTTCATCAGGCCTTAATGATTTGTTCCTCTTGTAAACTTCAGCAAGAGTTAAACAAAATTCGTTCTATTCTCATCAATAATGGTTTTCCAGCTAATATTATGAATCTGAAGATAGATAATTTTAATATGTCTCCCAAATTTGGCCGTGGTCTGTGTTCTAGCTACCTAAAATTGCCTTGGTTTGATAGAAAATGCAAATTTTTGAGTGACAGAGTTTCTAGAACTGTCTCTGCTACTTTCTTTTCGGTCAAGTTACGTATTGTTTTTAGCACCCGTCGAGTGTTTCCTTCATTTACTAAGGACCGTCTGTCCTATCTTAGTAGGAGTTCACTTATCTATAAGTGTGAAGCTGAATATATAGGACATACTAGTTTTTGATTGGAAACAAGAATGGACCAACACGTTCCTAAATATATCAGATTACATTCTAGTAATCATACTCGTCTGTCGCAGTCGGTACATAATTCGGCAATCGGACAACACCTCTTGGAAAATGAGATGTGCTCGTCGTGTTTCACGACTCACTCATTTTCTATTTTGCATATAGGCAGGTCCACCATTTTTTAGTTCTGAAGGACATTTGTCTTAAATTGCAGCAACCATCTCTCTGCAGACAAGAGAATAATTTTTTGCTGTCTTTAAACTTATTTGGAGTGATTCTTTACTTGTTTTATGCTCTGGTTCGTTCAGTTACTTATTCTCGTAAGTTTACGTATTTATTTTAATCGTACATCTATTTTAGACGTGTTCCAGCCTTAGAATCCAAGAATTTTTACCGCATATTTGCAGTCTAATTTTCATTACTTTAGTTGTACCAACGATCGGTCCCTGAAGAAGCATTTGCTGAAAGGTTGCCTAGTTACCCCTTCTCAAAAAATAAGGATAAAATTGTGTTTATTCATATATATATATATATATATATATATATATGATGTGTGTGTGTATGTACGTATACCTACTCACATACATATGAGAGAGACACAGTGAGGTTGAGAGAGAATGTGTACATCTATTTTCTTCTACATACACACACCAATGTATGCAATAATACACTCGCAGAAATTCACACGCATCTACAATATTGAGTATTATATTTATTCCGATGTATAAATATATTTAAGTCTTTTTTTTCTATGAGTGTTCGATGATTTTTGGTGTATACGCGTGCCAAATCAGCTTAGAGCAGTTTTATTCTTTATCGATTCACTTATTTTTAGGATTTTAATCAATCATCAAAGACATGAGAAAGAAAAAGTTTACTGATGTTGAAACAAGATGAGTGGAATGGTCATTCCTCAAAAAGACATTATTTGATCGTAAAAGTAAAACCTTTCTGACTATTAAATATGTAACAAATATTGGTCAAACTATAATGAACATTATTTCACATCCTTGCGATGCGCATCAATTGATATATATTTTAATTTAAGACATTTTTATGTTTAACATTCTTTTTATAAATACAAATATTTAAGTAAATGCTCTGTTTATAACATTAGGTTGGTGCAAAAATAATGACGTAATAATGTCGTTTTTTTGAGGTTAAAAATACGTCAAAAAATGACATTATTACGTCATTATTTTTGCACCAACCTAATAAATAGTATTAAACAACATTTACTAGCTTGAATGTCCGAGAAATCTTCATAGAAAAAATTCGTCCTCCGACAGGAATCGAACCTGTATCCTATACGGAACAGTCATATAGCCATTTCGGCCTTGCTAACCGAACGCTCCTCTGTGGCCGAAATCTTCAACCAATTTATTATTATTATTATTATTATTATTATTATTATTATTATTATTATTATTATTATTATTATTATTATTATTATTATTATTATTATTATTATTATTATTATTATTATTATTATTATTATTATTATTATTATTATTATTATTATTATTATTATTATTATTATTATTATTATTATTATTATTATTATTATTATTATTATTATTATTATTATTATTATTATTATTATTATTATTATTATTATTATTATTATTATTATTATTATTATTATTATTATTATTATTATTATTATTATTATTATTATTATTATTATTATTATTATTATTATTATTATTATTATTATTATTATTATTATTATTATTATTATTATTATTATTATTATTATTATTATTATTATTATTATTATTATTATTATTATTATTATTATTATTATTATTATTATTATTATTATTATTATTATTATTATTATTATTATTATTATTATTATTATTATTATTATTATTATTATTATTATTATTATTATTATTATTATTATTATTATTATTATTATTATTATTATTATTATTATTATTATTATTATTATTATTATTATTATTATTATTATTATTATTATTATTATTATTATTATTATTATTATTATTATTATTATTATTATTATTATTATTATTATTATTATTATTATTATTATTATTATTATTATTATTATTATTATTATTATTATTATTATTATTATTATTATTATTATTATTATTATTATTATTATTATTATTATTATTATTATTATTATTATTATTATTATTATTATTATTATTATTATTATTATTATTATTATTATTATTATTATTATTATTATTATTATTATTATTATTATTATTATTATTATTATTATTATTATTATTATTATTATTATTATTATTATTATTATTATTATTATTATTATTATTATTATTATTATTATTATTATTATTATTATTATTATTATTATTATTATTATTATTATTATTATTATTATTATTATTATTATTATTATTATTATTATTATTATTATTATTATTATTATTATTATTATTATTATTATTATTATTATTATTATTATTATTATTATTATTATTATTATTATTATTATTATTATTATTATTATTATTATTATTATTATTATTATTATTATTATTATTATTATTATTATTATTATTATTATTATTATTATTATTATTATTATTATTATTATTATTATTATTATTATTATTATTATTATTATTATTATTATTATTATTATTATTATTATTATTATTATTATTATTATTATTATTATTATTATTATTATTATTATTATTATTATTATTATTATTATTATTATTATTATTATTATTATTATTATTATTATTATTATTATTATTATTATTATTATTATTATTATTATTATTATTATTATTATTATTATTATTATTATTATTATTATTATTATTATTATTATTATTATTATTATTATTATTATTATTATTATTATTATTATTATTATTATTATTATTATTATTATTATTATTATTATTATTATTATTATTATTATTATTATTATTATTATTATTATTATTATTATTATTATTATTATTATTATTATTATTATTATTATTATTATTATTATTATTATTATTATTATTATTATTATTATTATTATTATTATTATTATTATTATTATTATTATTATTATTATTATTATTATTATTATTATTATTATTATTATTATTATTATTATTATTATTATTATTATTATTATTATTATTATTATTATTATTATTATTATTATTATTATTATTATTATTATTATTATTATTATTATTATTATTATTATTATTATTATTATTATTATTATTATTATTATTATTATTATTATTATTATTATTATTATTATTATTATTATTATTATTATTATTATTATTATTATTATTATTATTATTATTATTATTATTATTATTATTATTATTATTATTATTATTATTATTATTATTATTATTATTATTATTATTATTATTATTATTATTATTATTATTATTATTATTATTATTATTATTATTATTATTATTATTATTATTATTATTATTATTATTATTATTATTATTATTATTATTATTATTATTATTATTATTATTATTATTATTATTATTATTATTATTATTATTATTATTATTATTATTATTATTATTATTATTATTATTATTATTATTATTATTATTATTATTATTATTATTATTATTATTATTATTATTATTATTATTATTATTATTATTATTATTATTATTATTATTATTATTATTATTATTATTATTATTATTATTATTATTATTATTATTATTATTATTATTATTATTATTATTATTATTATTATTATTATTATTATTATTATTATTATTATTATTATTATTATTATTATTATTATTATTATTATTATTATTATTATTATTATTATTATTATTATTATTATTATTATTATTATTATTATTATTATTATTATTATTATTATTATTATTATTATTATTATTATTATTATTATTATTATTATTATTATTATTATTATTATTATTATTATTATTATTATTATTATTATTATTATTATTATTATTATTATTATTATTATTATTATTATTATTATTATTATTATTATTATTATTATTATTATTATTATTATTATTATTATTATTATTATTATTATTATTATTATTATTATTATTATTATTATTATTATTATTATTATTATTATTATTATTATTATTATTATTATTATTATTATTATTATTATTATTATTATTATTATTATTATTATTATTATTATTATTATTATTATTATTATTATTATTATTATTATTATTATTATTATTATTATTATTATTATTATTATTATTATTATTATTATTATTATTATTATTATTATTATTATTATTATTATTATTATTATTATTATTATTATTATTATTATTATTATTATTATTATTATTATTATTATTATTATTATTATTATTATTATTATTATTATTATTATTATTATTATTATTATTATTATTATTATTATTATTATTATTATTATTATTATTATTATTATTATTATTATTATTATTATTATTATTATTATTATTATTATTATTATTATTATTATTATTATTATTATTATTATTATTATTATTATTATTATTATTATTATTATTATTATTATTATTATTATTATTATTATTATTATTATTATTATTATTATTATTATTATTATTATTATTATTATTATTATTATTATTATTATTATTATTATTATTATTATTATTATTATTATTATTATTATTATTATTATTATTATTATTATTATTATTATTATTATTATTATTATTATTATTATTATTATTATTATTATTATTATTATTATTATTATTATTATTATTATTATTATTATTATTATTATTATTATTATTATTATTATTATTATTATTATTATTATTATTATTATTATTATTATTATTATTATTATTATTATTATTATTATTATTATTATTATTATTATTATTATTATTATTATTATTATTATTATTATTATTATTATTATTATTATTATTATTATTATTATTATTATTATTATTATTATTATTATTATTATTATTATTATTATTATTATTATTATTATTATTATTATTATTATTATTATTATTATTATTATTATTATTATTATTATTATTATTATTATTATTATTATTATTATTATTATTATTATTATTATTATTATTATTATTATTATTATTATTATTATTATTATTATTATTATTATTATTATTATTATTATTATTATTATTATTATTATTATTATTATTATTATTATTATTATTATTATTATTATTATTATTATTATTATTATTATTATTATTATTATTATTATTATTATTATTATTATTATTATTATTATTATTATTATTATTATTATTATTATTATTATTATTATTATTATTATTATTATTATTATTATTATTATTATTATTATTATTATTATTATTATTATTATTATTATTATTATTATTATTATTATTATTATTATTATTATTATTATTATTATTATTATTATTATTATTATTATTATTATTATTATTATTATTATTATTATTATTATTATTATTATTATTATTATTATTATTATTATTATTATTATTATTATTATTATTATTATTATTATTATTATTATTATTATTATTATTATTATTATTATTATTATTATTATTATTATTATTATTATTATTATTATTATTATTATTATTATTATTATTATTATTATTATTATTATTATTATTATTATTATTATTATTATTATTATTATTATTATTATTATTATTATTATTATTATTATTATTATTATTATTATTATTATTATTATTATTATTATTATTATTATTATTATTATTATTATTATTATTATTATTATTATTATTATTATTATTATTATTATTATTATTATTATTATTATTATTATTATTATTATTATTATTATTATTATTATTATTATTATTATTATTATTATTATTATTATTATTATTATTATTATTATTATTATTATTATTATTATTATTATTATTATTATTATTATTATTATTATTATTATTATTATTATTATTATTATTATTATTATTATTATTATTATTATTATTATTATTATTATTATTATTATTATTATTATTATTATTATTATTATTATTATTATTATTATTATTATTATTATTATTATTATTATTATTATTATTATTATTATTATTATTATTATTATTATTATTATTATTATTATTATTATTATTATTATTATTATTATTATTATTATTATTATTATTATTATTATTATTATTATTATTATTATTATTATTATTATTATTATTATTATTATTATTATTATTATTATTATTATTATTATTATTATTATTATTATTATTATTATTATTATTATTATTATTATTATTATTATTATTATTATTATTATTATTATTATTATTATTATTATTATTATTATTATTATTATTATTATTATTATTATTATTATTATTATTATTATTATTATTATTATTATTATTATTATTATTATTATTATTATTATTATTATTATTATTATTATTATTATTATTATTATTATTATTATTATTATTATTATTATTATTATTATTATTATTATTATTATTATTATTATTATTATTATTATTATTATATCAGTACCGTGAAAAACGACGGCAATTGTTAGAAAGTTTTAATAGTAAAACAAAAGTCCTGAAACAAATTATTGAGATTCAATGAAGCGAAAAGAAAGAATTCACAATTAAAATAGAAGCCAATGAACCGTTTAATTAATCCGTTCCCTTTTTATTTTTTAAAAGTTCAATATTATCTAGTATTCATTGATTACTCTTGATATTATATATGACGTTTACTTTTTCTTCTTTCTCCTCCTCCTCTTCTTCTTCTTCTTCTTCTTCTTCTTCTTCTTCTTCTTATTATTATTATTATTATTATTAGTGTATCAGTACCGTCATGATTATATATATATGTTTGTACATTATTTATAAAATATCTACCTATCTATATCTGCACGCATTTTTTATTTAGTCGAGATATTTCAAACAATTATGAGTCTATCAGATCAACAATCACGGTGTCCTGCATCAAAGCCCTGAGGATCATTGGGATGTCATTCTCTGTCATGTCTGGTCAATCGTTTGTGTAAGATTGTAAAAATATCTTGGATGAGACCATAGACCAGTGATTTACTTAGATGTTGTCTCCAAGAGATGTTAAGTATGGCTCTCCGCATCAGAGTGTAGGTTTAATCAAGTTTAGATTCTAGGGTTCTAGTTAATGTCCAAGCATACATTAAAAACGTCTTTACAGTGGCTCGAAAGAATATCCGTTTGAGGTTGTTTGGTAGATTAGATTTCCAGATTACATTCATTTTATTAAATGCGGCCTAGGCTTTAGCTATATGAATTTTCACATCCTTTTAAGTAGAATTCATTTCGGTTACTCGGTATCTACAATATTTCTTAGATTTTATTGATTAACCTGAGATAGTTTGTATTGAGCCTTGCTGGCTGAACGTACAGCAGCAGGAAAATCATAGGTTTCTGCGCGCATATATGCAGATAAAAATAGACCTACTTGTACGCATGAAAAAAAATATGTATAGCTCTATATTATTATAAGTACATATAGATTTTGATATATGCACCTGAAAACATGTAGCTGTATGCATAAATTAATAAACATGCACATAAATACATACGTATGAATATATATATATATATATATATATATATATATATATATATATATATATATATATATATATATATATATATATAATTTGTACTTTGGTCACTTCATAGACACACACACATATACACACATATGTGGAGTGCTCTATTTTAAAAACATTTAACAGTATTTTAATACAGTTAAACAAAATTTTTATGTGTTTATCTATTAATAATGTGAAACAAGCTGTTTAAGGGTAAATATCTCAAATGTGTTATTTTTACATGTATACACATCATCATCATCATCATCATCATCATCATCATCATCATCATCATCACTCCCATGAGCAGTAGGGGTTCTGTGCAACTCCTTTCGTCTGTCTCGGTAGCGTGTTAATATCTTAGTCCCTGTGAATGTTCTTCCTGTCTATTCAGTGACGTTGTCAGACCGTTTTCCCCTTTGTCTCTATGTTCTTTTGCCTACGTGGGTGGGTACCTTGTAGGATGCCCGTGGAAACGTTGTTGGCTCTTATAACATGTCCAACTTTCTCTTTTTGATGGTGGTCCTCCAGTGGACCCTGTCTTTTGTTTGATTGTCTCCCGTATAGCATCATTTGTGATGTGGTCTACGTAGATGCTAATGATGGTTCTATAGCATTTAATTTCTAATGCTTGAATTATTCACTGTAATCTTGCTATTAATGTCCAACATTCACAGGCATACGGAAATAATGAGGAGGCCCATGTCCATAGCAGTCTGATCTCTGATTTCCAGAAGACGTTCTTGCCTTTGTTTTTATTTTTGTGACAGCTGTCGTTGTCTGTGATGCTCTTGAAATTATTTATATTTTGGAGTCCCTTCGCTAATAATCGAACCAAAATATTTGAATTGTCTCATTACTTTAAGTTGCTGACCAGTGATATCTTGCTTGAAAGCCATTTCTAATTGTTCGTCTTTAGTTTCATTTACCTGTCATATAGTAACCATTCCATATCTTGAGATGTTTTTTTTTTCCAGAGTCTTCAGACTGACGAGTTCCTCTTCTTTTCCAGCTATAATATCTATACCATCAGGTTTGAGAGTGTTATGGTAATTTACACACGCACGCATGGACTCTCCCATTTATAAATAGGAGCAGGTACTGCCTTTTAGAGAGTGAAGTTTCCAGCAGTCAGCAGTCCGAACATTCTTGCTGCAACACACTCGTTTGTTTATGTTTGTATTAGTGTTTCTGTTAATATATTTGTTTAACTCAGTTTCTCTCTCGTGTCTTTATTTCTGGCCCTAACAAGGCTACAACAGTGAGTTTGTTACATCCCATACTGATTATACTCTATTGTTTCAAGGGTATCAGTCATGATGCATTCAAAGAAGATGTTAATAATTGTAAAGAACAGAAGACAACCGTACACCAACTGAATTGTGTAATGACGTTCCCTATGGGTTCCTAGAACAGTATTGTGCTAGTTGTCTTATCATAGAACTGCTGATTAGTATGGATCAGCTCCTTACTCATATTTGTTCATTGTTGCTCAAAAGACTTTGTATCACACTCTGTATAAAGCTTTTGTAAAATCTATGAAGATGCTGTAGAGGATCTGTTGGTGTTGTGAGTAATTTCCGAATTCAGAGATTGACTATCAGTTTTGCGGCGCTTCTTTTACATTGAAATCTGGTCTGTTCTTCAGTGATGATTTCTTTTACTTGGAGTATCAGTCTATTTATGATGATTTTAAACATCATTTTACTAGCGTGACTAAGCAGAAACAATCTAGAATTAATACCATGCAATACAAAAAGCGAAATCGTCTTACAGAATTTATCCACATTATAGAGTGATGGACAAATTATTGTCGCCAGTTGTACAATCACTCTGTCAAAGTAAACCCTAACGTCCTAGTAGTCTGAAAATCCTCAAATAATGATGACATCCCCAAGACACACACACATACACGCGGATATACACACACACGGACGCGCGCGTACACACACGCACACACATTTTTCTGTAACGTGTTTCAGCCTTTAGAATTTAATTTCACCCTCCTCTCTTTCGTGTGTGTATGTATATGTATATGTGTATATAGTTCGAAATGTGGTTGTAGATTATCTCGAAAGCGTTTGGCAGAGTTTGGCATGTTGGCCTTCTTCGCAAGCTCCAAAGCTATAAAATCCAAAGAAGGATCTGTAATGTAATCTATCCTCTCCAGGTATTTCGACTTCAGTCACTTTCCCTTTGTCTTTTCTACAAATATTTTCATGGCAACTCCCCGGGGGTTCCAACTACGTGAATTTAAGTGTGCTACTAGATTGACATCAAGGCCCTACACTTTTACTGTTTAAATAGCTAAAGGCAACAACCACTATTATTCTAAGTTTCTTTTCGTTTCTTATCTCGCACTTCCCACCCATAGAGCTCCCTTCTGTTTACTTGCTTAACTACAATCTTCAGAAATTTAAATGCAACATCAATCGCCATATTCTGTCTTCTTGAATCTCGTTCACATTTTGTCTTTTCCTGAATCCTCCCCCGTGCTCTGTATTTTCTCTGAGGTTAACTCCCCTGTATTCCTTTGTGCACTAGTTGAATTGACAGAAAGGGTTAATATATATATATATATATATATATATATATATATATATATATATATATATATATATACACACACGCATATATATACACACACACATATGTATATATATATATATATATATATATATATACACACACACATATATATATATATATATATATATATATATATATATACACACACGCATATATATACACACACACATATGTATATATATATATATATATATATATATACACACACACATATATATATATATATATATATAATTTCACATATTTTATCTTATAATTGATTTCTTTTTAGAAGATAAATTACACAAAAACTGTCCAAGTGTTATATTTTTCAGAGCGCTTTCGACTATATATTTAGCCATTTTCAAGGATGAAATATATTAAATGTTAACTGGAAATGGATTGTTATATGTATGTATTTAGTATTATAGAATGTTTTATTTCAAAACACGGTCAACATATTGTGTTCATGTTCATAGTCGATATTATTGAATGTTGTTTTTTATTTTCATTAATAAGGCTTCCATTATTTTAACCTATTTCTTTTTACATGTAGGTAATACTATTGTATTATCAACAAGTATGTTGCGAATAGGGTTCAGTAAGTCATCATGAGTATTTAAATGGGACCTAATTGAGCTATAGTCAGAAAGATTTGAACAGTTTTTGTATAATTTATCTACTGAAATGAAAAAAAAAAAATCTAAGATCATATGAGAGATTGTATAAAAACTTAATCAAAGCTTCCAGTCTGTCATATTTAATGAAGCCTGCATGAAAGAAGGATTGCTGCCTAAATACACAATATATATATATATATATATATATATATATATATATATATATATATATATATATATATATATCAGAATATTCGCAGAATTTGAGCACAATTACTTGAGATAATACCCAGCCTTCTTTTTGATATTTTTATTTTACACATTTTTAATCATTTTACTCCAACAAGGCGTAATGCCACTCAGACACAAGGGGTCACTGTGAGTGGAAGAGAATGAGGAGACGTTAGTGAGTAGAATGGACAATAAAAGAACAGAGAGACAGAATGTGGTAGGAAAGCAAGGCATCGAAAAAAGAGTTCACCGGCAAGAAATGCGAGAAAAGAAACTATTAGAATATAATTAGTATTACATCTATTTCAACAGTAAAATGATGAAAATTCGTTGCCAATATTGTAGTAAGGTTAAATTTATGCGATTGCGTTGCCACGAAGGAGAGTTCATTTGAACAATTGCCATTGAAACATTTATAGAAAAGTCAGAAGAAAGCGATGTCACAGTAATGGGAAAGTGACTGATGTCGAGATGCCAGATTAAAACTGGTAACATCCCATAAACATTTTTGAATTCTGTCAAGAATATATGGTTGTCAGCAAAAGGAACAGCCCAGGATAACGAACTCAAAATCAAGAAAGTACAAAAATTTATATATCTAAGAAATGTAATGTAACAATAAAATCCAAAAGCACATTGAAATACTGAAAGATGTCTTCCAAAAGATGTCTTCCAAAAGATGTCTTCCAAAAGATGTCTTCCAAAAGATGTCTTCCAAAAGATGTCGTTAGCAACAAAGGAAAAAATCCTGAACTCTTATTTAATATCGGTCCTCCTATATGGCAGTGCATACTGGACAATCTCCTGAAAAAGATGGAAAAGAGACTTGAAGCAACAGAAAGAAAGAAAAGTGTACTGAACTGTTATGTAATATCAGTCCTGCTGTATGGTAGTGAATGCTGGACAATGTCGTCACAGATGAAGAAGAGACTTGAAGCAACAGAAACAAAGAAAAGAGTCTAAACTATTATGTATGCACACTATATATATAATAGCTAGCCACACGCATTCGAGGATACCTGCCTAGCAAGGCGGTTAATCAATCCCTATCGCAGAGGCTTACTCAGGCACATTTGTGTTTGATCAACATCCACAGAGCCTACATGTGTTTTATACTCCAATTATGCTGAGCAGACCTTAGTTACAGTTTCTGAAAGAGAGCGTGTTATTTAGCGTGATCAACAATTTGATGACTTGTAGCTTCGTTCTAGCACAGCTATTGACGACCCACAAGAGTTCCGTCTACCCAATTTCATTCACAAGGCTTGGTTCAATCCGTGGTATGGTTTTCAGTCACTTTTACACACTGGGATCTACCTCGTTCCAGTTCGATAACATCAGGAAGTCTTAAATTTTAAGCTCCTATTTTATTTCTTCACACACACACATATATATATATTATGAAAATGAAAAAGTCCGACAGTTATTTTAAGACATTTTATGTGTATACATTCTTTTTATAAATACAAATATTTAAGTAAATGGTCTGTTTTATAATAAACAGTTTTAAACAACATTTACTGGTCTGAATGTCCGAGAAATTTTCACAGAAAATATTCGTGCTCCGACAGGATTCGAACCTGTATCCTATACGGATCCATCATTTAACTTGACGTGGCTTAACCGATTTGGCTACAGACAAGCGTTCGATTAGCAAAGTCGATTTTACTGCCTTTAAACTTCAATCATCCATGAATCTCTCACGTACATTCATATCTGCTCAAAGCACATCCAAATATAAACTAATGACGTCACACATTATGAACTGGACAAAGTTCAACAATTATTTTAAGACATTTTTATTTTTATACATTCTTTTGTATAGATACAAATATTTAAGTTTATTATAAACAGAGCATTTACTTAAATATCACAACGTCCATATTTATACATACATACATACATACATACATACATATATATATATATTTATATATATATATATATATATATATATATATATATATATATGTTATCTCTCACTCTCTCTCTCTCTCACACACACACACACACACACACATATATATATATATGGATAGCGGCACGGTTTGAGGAATCGGAGAGCCGAGTTCTAATTACATGCTAATACCCTTTAAAAAGTAAGAATCCTCTTCTCCCCACCCCAGCTATGGGTAAATAGCAGGACAGACTGGGTTCTATAGGCTTGGATAGGAGAAGGACAGCTCTGAAATCAAAACCTGTCTCTGCATTCGGCTCTTCAAAAAGTGTGGTTGGTTCTGCCTAAAGCTTTCACCACTATAATGAAATAATTGAAACTGAGTTGCTTGACACTTATCTGTCGAAAAACGACAAGAGAGTCCACGGTATGAAATATTTAGCAAATATATATACGAAGCACTGTTCAAAATTATTATGGAAAAAAATTATACATTACATTGTACTTTCTTAAATTCTTCTCTGTGTCGTGTTCCTTCAGAACGTGAGATACCATGGCTCTCCACAACTTTCTTTTGCAAATTCAAATGTCTCATTTTTTTTTTTTTGCTATCTTTCATAATCACTGTTCTGCCATCCAAGCTCATTAGATAAGTGATGTGGGTGCCAAAGTTGGGCCCACAGAAGTAAAACACGGAACACGGATTAGATGTAAGAAATATATATTAACAACAGGTTACAGAGATAGTGTAAGCAGAGCTTACTATAAGTTAGTGTCCAACACTGGCAGACGTACGAGACTCTCACTGTCTCTCTGTGTCACTCTCTATCACTCTGTTTCACTCTCTGTAGAGTGCTATGTCGCCTACTTAATATAGGCCTGAAAGAGTCTATTGTGTAGGTAGTTTCCGGTCTCACAATACCCCACTTCCAAAGAGTTTTCTTTTTGAAAAGGAGAGAAAAAATAAAACTGTTAATACTTTTTCCTCTTGGGATTTATTGTTTCTCAGCTGGAAGAAGAGATCTTGATGCGTGAGCCACAGCTTTTCGCGAACCGTCTGGCAGTTTATGCAGAATGCAAGCACCAATGCCGTACGAGCTTGCATTACTTGCGATTATGATGTCGAGACTAGGGTCGAAATGTGTGAGGGAGAGGTCTGAAGTAAGAGTTTTCTTGACCTTCTCGAATGCGTCTTGGCATTCCGGAGTCCATGACCATGGTTTGTCCTTTTTTAAAAGTTGGTTTAGAGGCCCTCTCAAATTTTGCATGTTCTTAATGAACCCTTGGTAAAAGTTAGCTAGGCCGAGGAAGCTTTGTAACGCTTGAAAGTTATCTGGGGCCGGCATGTTTCTGATCACGTTGGCTCTTTCTGGATCCGGCCGACGACCATCTTTATTTATAATGTGACCTAAGTATTTAATCTCTGGTAAGAAAAAGTCACACTTTTCCTCCTTAACCTTAAATCCGTATTCTTGTATCTTTTCGAATACGTTTATTATATGGTTTCAGTGCTCTGCCGTAGTTTTACTAGTAACTAGTATATCATCCAAATAGGCTGTTGCGTAGTCAAGATCGCCCAGCATGGCGATCATGACCTGCTGGAAAATTGCAGGCGCAACCTTTACTCCAAAAGCCAGCCTGTTGTATTTGTACAACCCTCTATGGGTGTTTATGCAGAGCAGTTTGGAACTTTCTTCTTCCACCTCTATCTGAAGGTATGCGTCCGAGAGGTCAATTTTAGAAAATTTTTTCCACCATTGAGTTTATTTAAAATTTCTTCAGGGCTTGTGAGAGGATAGTGGTGATCTTGCAAGGCATCGTTTAACCCTGTGGAAAAATCTGCGCATACTCGTATTTGATTGGACTTCTTTTTTACGTAGACCGTAGGTGCTGCCCACTCGCTGAAATCTGTTTTTGACAGAATACTTGCTTGTTCGAGTCTATCTAATTCTTTATTGATTTGCTCTAGAGCAGCGAAAGGGACATTACGTTTCTTTTTGAATACCTGTTGTGCACCGTCCTTCACCTTGAACTTAGCTTTCATTTTAGTACATTTCCCAAGGCCGCCAGAAAAAACCTGGGGAAATTGTTGTTTGAGTTCCTTTTTTAGATTTAACAAATTGGACGTTGTACTTTGTATCTTGCGACAAAATGTACTCATTGGGTAATCCCAAAGATTGAATTTTTCTATCCAATCAGTTCCAAATAAGTTGTCTGAAGTTTTTAATACGTAGGTTTTGAGCTTTTTGGTAACTCCATTTCGTGTTACTGTAAGTATTACCTCGCCTAAAATGTTAATATTTTCGCCAGTTACGGATTTTGCTGTTTTATCCGTTTTTAATAAGGTCGGCTTGTACAATTTTCACCAAGTACGCCAGTTAATGGTTGAAATATCAGAACCCGAGTCAAGCTGGAATTTAATGGACTTATTGAAAATATCCACAGTTACATATTTTCTTAAATTCCTATTAACAATATTGTCAGATTGAGCTTACCAGCACGAAATTAAAGTATGCCCACTTTTATTGCAATTTTTGCAATATTTTTTGTTCTTAACTGGACAGAATTTCATCCAATGCCATTTACCACAATGGTAACATGGTCCGGGCAGTTTCTTTAACCTATTTGAGTTTTGGTTACTGAGGAATTTAGGACATGAGATTTGCCTTTTGTCTTTTTGAGGGGAATAGGAGGTAGACTTGCTTCTGATTTTATTAATCTGAGTCACACCTGATTCCTCGATAGTGTTTGAGTCTGCTTTACAGATATTACTCTTTGACAGTCCTCTGCCAGTTTTTGGAGAGTCAATCCTTGTTCGTTCTCAAGCTTAGTCTGACTTCGGCGTCTCCTGCAGATACTAAACCTTGTGCGAAAATTAAGCACTTAAAATCATCGGCAGTCAGTTCGGCTAGTTTAAAATCATTACATAGCTTGTTCACCGATGCTGCTGCAAACGTTAGAAAATTTTGCTGGTTGTCTTTGACTGTGTTCAGGCATTTCTAACGTTTGTGGAACAAGGTTGTGTTAGGCCCGAATAATTCCGATAGGAGCTTAATCGTCTCTGAAAAATCCAAGTCAGTCGTTTTCTTGGGTAGTATGAAGTCTACGAACCTACTATGTTCTGTAGTTCCCAGTTTTCTCAATAGAAGACGTACCTTTTTTTACTGGGCCATTGTTCACAGTCTACGTTGAAAATATCTTCGTAGCGCCTGTAAAAAGCCTGGAACGTTTTGTCTTCGTCTGGTACATATTCAAAGGTTTCCATTGAATTGTAGATTATACTCTGGGAGAATATTGTATCTTTTTCAGAGTTTGAGCCTTTTAATGCATTTACGAGTAATTCTTTAAGTTGTTTCTGTTGTAGTTTAGCATTCTGAAGCGTAATTTTTTGGAATTCCATTTGCTGTTTATGTAAATCCAAAGATAGTTGTTGTCTTTCTTCTGATTTTTGTTGCTGGTCCAAATTTAGTTTTAACATTTGGGCAACTACTTTTTGCAAATCTTCCAAATTTAAAAATGACAGCGCTTTTTTGTTGCTTTGAAACACGTGTACTAAGAGGAAGTACACAAAAAAATCTTGATAGATTTTTGTTCCTTTTTTTTTCTTTTACAGAAAAAAAATATATGGACAGACAATAGTTAAACTAACTAATTATGTGTGTTTAGCTTTTTCCCCCGTGGTTCCGTTAATTTTAACGTAATTGAATAATTTTTCACCACACTTACGTATTTTTTTTATAGAAAGGTACAAAAAGAAGAAAACTCACCTCAGTGAATTTGAGGGGAGAATAATTTTATGCCCGACTTCAACTCAGTTACATAAAAAATTTTTCGATAGTTTTTTCCGAAAACTTGAGTACAATGGTAGTACTTGATCTTGTGTTGTCAGTTTTTTTACGAACAACTGTTTTTTTTCTCTCTGTGTGTGGGTGTGTAGAAATCATTCTCGTATTGGACAGACTTTGATATTCCGTAGATGTCGAATCGCTAGTTTGTCAATGGCGTTTGGTATTGGAATATATGTAGACGCTGGGTGATGCGTTTTAATCGCTAATGAAGTAATACCAGCTTAATTTCCCGTTCAACACTGCTGTGGGAACGCGTGGAGTTTGTGTATTTTTCGAGTACTGTCGCTATTGATACGGTGAGAACGAAATTCTCGAATCTTTTCAGTCGCCACTGTTGTGGGACTGGCAAGGTATTGCGGTTTTTCGACGTGAATGCGTTTCTAGAATTCTTCGTCGACCCAGATGTGGGATTGGTAAGGTATTTAGGTTTCGCCGTGAGTGCGTTTCTAGAATCCTCGTCGCCACTGATGTGGGTGCCAAAGTTGGGCCTACAGAAGTAAAACACGGAACACGGATTAGATGCAAGAAAAATATATTAACAACAGGTTACAGAGATAGTGTAAGCAGAGCTTACTATAAGTTAGTGTCCAACTTTGGTAGTCGTACGAGACTCTCACAGTCTCTCTGTGTCACTCTCTATCACTCTGTTTCACTCTCTGTAGAGTGCTATGTCGCCTACTTAATATAGGCCTGGAAGAGTCTATTGTGTAGGTAGTTTCCGGTATCACAATAATAAGTTATTCTCTGTCTTCCTATATCCCGCTTACCATCGTTATGGCTTCTTTCCTCATTACGTACCTTGTCTCTTTCTCTTGCTAAATATAAATGTATTTTTGTTTCCATTTTCTCTAAAACTTTGTGGTTCAATTAATGGTATTCTCAGCATTCTTCTGTAGAACGAATTTTTTAGTTTCAAGTCTTTTCTTCATTCGTGAGAAGATTGTTCAGCATTCACTGCCATATAGGAGGACTGATATTACCTAACAGTTCAGTACTCTCTTCTTTGTTTCTCTTGTTACAAGTCTCTTTTTCATCTGTAAAGAGATTGTCCAGCATTCACTGCCATATAGGAGGATTGATATTACATAACAGTTCAGTACTCTTTTCTTTGTTTCTGTTGTTTCAATCTCTTCTTCATCTGTGAGAAGATTGTCCAGCTTTCACCGCCGTATAGGAGGGCTGATATTACATAACAGTTCAGTACTCTTTTCTTTTTCTTTGTTTTCTCTTGTTTCAAGTCTCTTTTTCATCTCTAA